>JAOWBN010000007.1:299540-335762 GCA_028565015.1 Pinguicula moranensis | reverse complement strand
ACGATTCATGCTGGAAGTTATGGAATATCAAGATGATACTTTTGTCCATCTCATCTTGGATGAGATTATTAATATCCCTGGCCCCCTTGATGCAATAATAATTGTTATGCATGCATTTGTGTTTATGAGATAGTCACATATTAACAATTATATAATGCAAGAAAATAATTAATGGTCAAGGATGACATATTCCTACGCTTGACATTAATTATTGGATACTAAGTGACGAAATAATTAATAATGGGATATAAAGGATCATGATGTATCTATATTAAATCAGATCATAATGTATTGCTAGATGCCACTTATGATATTACCGATTTAGATATAGATCCTACTGGGTCGCTCTATCTGGCGATTTGAAGAATTTATAATTAATTATGTGGTACATAATTGATAAATTTCACGAACGAGAGCGAATTGAATTTTGGTGGGACTTGAACTCAATTCAATTGCAATTTAATGAAATTGGGTCCAATGGGATTTAGTCCAAGTAATTATTTGCAATTGGTCTCGGATTAAATTTGAGCCCAATAAATTAAACCTCATTTGTGCTTTGAGCCCAAATGAAATAAAGAAAATCAAATGGGATTTGATTTAATCGGTCGGTTAAGGAAAAAGATGAGAGTTTTTCCGTCTTCATCATCCAGGCGAAACTTTCGACCGAGAAGTAAAAAGGAAAACCGACCGACTGAAAAAATCCGTCCGTGTCGCCGAAAATTGGGTCTAGCAGCCTCTTTAGCTAGCTGGGGAGTCAATTTGGTTGAGGCTTTCTTCCTTGGGAGCTTCATGTTTTACGGGGATTGATTCGAAATGTACGGGTTCTTCTCAAATTCGACAGGAATCGAGGTAGGTTGGCTTACCTTACTTGTAGAACATGGATTAAACTGTTATTTGGCTTTGATTTCACGTATGGTTTCGGAATTGAATGTTTCCAAAACATTTCGAAATTGACCCTTGTGTCCTACAATTGGTATCGGAGATGGGATTTATGTTTAATTCGTGTTCTTTGAGTGTGAAATCACGGATGGTTTTCAATCTTGGTTGAATTTGAAAAACCCGAGTGATTCACGATGAACCCTAATTTGGATGTTTCGGTTTTGATTTAAATGATTCAATTAATGGTATGATTATGTAATTGGTAGTTTGAATTACATAATTCAGTAATGAATTGATCTCGAATTTAAAAAATTCGGAAAAATCAAGAACCCTACATTTAGGGGGTTTTGGATATTGATTAATTTCGTTCAATTGGTCTTGATTATGCAATTGAATGTGTGAATTGTAGAATTATGTGTTCAATTGCAAGTTTGATCAAGTAATTTGAAAACCCTCAATTTGTGATTCAAAAGTTTTAATTTTTTTTAGCAAATTATGATTAATTAATTCAATTGAAGTTATCGGAAAGCTAAATTGATAGTTTTCGGATAGCTAAATTGATAGTTTTTTTGTTAAGCCAAATTCATACAAATAGGTTATTTACAGAAAGGGCATCAAAACGAAAATGTACGAATCATCTTGAGTGCTGGACCTACTATGATGAAATCAGAGGTTGTTTCCTTGATCACGAACCGTAAATCCTGTCCTTCCATCATACCCTCCATTATAGCTAAGGGTGATCTGGTATATGGCTCACCTAGCCTCATAGAAGAACACAAAGTATCTCCGCATTCAGATCATAGCCATTATCCGCTCTTCACCAAACAGATTATCATGACTATCAACTTATCAATACCCTTTTTTATAGGAATATTGGTACATAGGAATAACCATGCTAGGAGAGTCTGCTATTACTTCCTCAGTGACAGCTGGCAATACTAATGGCTGACCTGTTGTCACACCATCACTTCATCCGAGGCTCGTGTTTCATCTCGAGCTCTACAAGCATGGATCTCAACCACATCATCTCTGCAACACTCAGGGCCATGGCTCTGTAATTTGCCTCAGCTGTAGAACGAGCAATTACCGATTATTTCTTACATCCCTAGGAGACTAGATTGCCACCTATAAACATGCAATATCCATACGTAGACTTCATGTCATCAGTACAACTCGTCTAGTCCAAATCACAGTAGCCATCGATGTTTAGATGCTCATTTTTCAAAAGATTAGTCATTTTCTAAGTGTACTTTTCAGGTATCTCAATATCTGGTACACGGCATCCAAGTGATCCTTTATAGGATCATGCATGTACCTGTTCGACACACTCACAACAAATGATATATATGGTCGGATATGATTAAGATATATCAACTGACCTACAAATCTTTGATATCTTCTGCACTCAACTTCAATCTCTAGTCAATTGGCATCCTGGCGTACTTGCAACCCAATATACCTATCTCCTAGATCAATTCTAAACATACTTCCTCTGAAACAAAACAATTCCCTTTGGCTCAATCTTAAGGAAGCACTTCAGCTACCCCAAGTATTTCACGTCAAATTCTTTGCCAAGTATCATCTTTAGCTTTACAATCTCACTCTAATCTTCACCAGTAATGATCATGTCATCCACGTACACTACAAGTATCATCGTATGACTATCATATTGCAGGAAGAACATAGTATGATCGTCATTGGTATGCTAATAACCCATGCCAACCATAACCTTCATTAACCTATCAAACCATGCTCGAAGAGATTGTTTCAAGCCGTACAATGACTTCTCAAGCATGCAAACGTTACTAGCCGTCTGACTGGTGCCAAACCCTAGGGCAATCTCCATGTACACTTCTTCCAATTCACATCATGATGGTTTAACTTCCATCCTTTATTTGCTGTAATAGAGACCAAGGTTCTAACTGTGCTCATCTTTGCCACTGGTACGAATGTATCAACATAATAAATGCCATAGACCTGACTGTATCCCTTTGCTACCAGTCGTGCCTTATAGTGCTCACCTGCCCTCCTAGTTCTACTTCACAGTAAATACTTACTTACATCCCACTATCATCTTACCAAGCGGCAGTGGCAAGAGACACCAAGTTTTATTCTTTGCAAGAGCCACAATCTCTTCTATCATGGCAGCTTTTTACCTGGGATGTTATTTAGAAACCTACCAACACTCGGGGATCGAGACAATGTCCAGAGATACAATGAATACTCCATGTTTGGGAATTTTGTGTGAGGTAGGAAACAAAATTGGCAATATCATGGGGATGAGAAATATCGGGGAAATTTTTTTAACTATTAGGTGGGACACCTGCAATGCTGCGGGTGATGCTCCTAACCGACTGAGGGTTTGGAGGAATAATATCATGGAAAAGAGTAACATCACCTGAAGGGACTGATGAAGATGTAGATGAAAGTGTCCCTATAGTCAAAGCAAGCAAGGACACTAGGCATGGAACAAGCATAGGTGACTCATGCAATTCTCTGGTCTCCTCTCTCCTCTGCCACCGGACATGGGAATGATATCTCGTGTACACTAAGTGTGGCTTCTCTTGTCATTGAATCTCCCTCTCATGAATCAATTCCTCCTTAGTATCTCTCTCTACCACTGGCTCACTAGTCGGGCAAGGGCAAGAAATGTATTCAACTCATATTACCACCAGCTATCCTTGTCATTACTGCTCAACCCCTCTCCCCATACACCATCAGGCGATCCCTCAAAAGGTGAAGAGGACTCCTGTGAGAAGTACGGCTCATGCTTTCAAGTGTAACGTCTATACTCACGAACAATCTCCGCTCAACCGGACTCCAACACGCATATCCCTTTTGAGTCGCTTAATACCCCACAAATACACTGTTTATGGCCCTCAGATCCAACTTTTCTATCATTGGCCTGTTATCATGCACAAAGCATACACAACAGAAAGTTCTCAAGGGAATAGTGTTTCCTTTTGTACCATTCCAAATCTTAAATGGTGATTTTTAATCCAAAATACGGGATTGTATCATGTTAATCAGAAAGGTAGCTGTAAGAATTGCTTGTCCCCAAAAGTACTTTGGGACATTTATCATAAATATTATGCTTCTAGACACCTGTAGAAGGTGATGATTCTTCAATGTCGGCTATCCCATTCTGCTCTGATGTGTAAGGGCAAGTTGTTTGATGTTGAATCTCGTGTGATGATAGATATTCTACAAATGCCCTGTTAGTGTATTTTATCCCATTATTAGATCTCAAACCCTTTACCACTTTGCCATACTACGTCTATACTCCTTTTTCAAAATCTTTAATGCAAACAAACACATCACTCTTGTTTTTCATCAGATATAACCAAGTGACACGAGAGCAATAATTAATGAATGAGATAAAGTATCAAAATTCATTGAATGCTGGTGTGGGACACGACCCCCATACGCCGGAGTGTATCAAGTCAAACATATTCGAACTCCTACTGCCATAGCTAACATAAGAACTTATGATGTGCATGCCCAACTCACATGAATCACACAAAATGTTGTATTTATTAACTTTATCAAATAACCAAGGATACAGGTGACTCTGAAGCGAGAAGGAACGGTGATCTAAATGCCTATGGTGAAGTAACACCAGGTCCTCCACACTACTATGTTCTCCAGGTCTCTCCACCATGTATGAAAGAACTGAGTCAGATCCCTTTCGATCCCTGTAACATAAACCACCACGTCATGTCCCAATCCCATATATCCTACTCGCCCTCTTCTTTAAGATGATCACCTTGGGAATATCAAACAAAATAGTACAGTTAATTTGGTGAACAATGGCATTTATAGAAATAAGATTTATAGGAAAGGAATGAGCATGCAAGACTTTGGATAAAGCCAACCCTTACCAACCACTGGTTTATCTGTACCATTGGCTATCTTGACACTCAACGGAACTAATAATGAAGCACAAGTATTGAGAATAGTCATGTTATGAACTTTGCCTTTCAAGAACTAGTCTTCATGTAATTATTATCCTTTCACCTTGTTCATATCCCAATCTAGCATATAGAGGTTATTTGTCATCCTCTTTTGATATATGCTTAAGATTTCTTGTACTAGAGATCATGATCTTTGAGTGTTGATTAGAAACTCTTTTCTAATCAAACTCGTTCTTTGATCAAAGGTTCCATCATGGTCTCTTATAAATCGCTATAGGGATATCACCTCCTTACTATTTAGGAGTGGTGAATCAATCCTTTATTGATCACTCATAATCCTTCCGTACTTTATATCACTCTCAAAACTACTCATTGTAAGCATTTATGGTGTAACTTCGAATATAATCAAAGAATGGCATCCATACTCAAGATTACATGGTGATCTCAAGTCTAAAGATCACTTGCACTTACTATTCTATAGAGTATCAACCATTGACAATATGGTGTACTTGTCAACCACGGCTTAGAACATACTTACATGTCCGTATTAGTGATGCCCTGTCTCACTAATACTATGATTAGTAATATTCAATATTGATAACTTTATAAGAGTGGTATCACCATCACAACTCCTTGGGATCCACTCTAAGTTATCAATACTCGGGCTTCATTATTCGTTATGCAATAAGAGCAATAAATAGAATCAATAATGAATTATGCTATAAATCATATACATTGATTTGAAAACGTTGAAAATACCTTAGGTGTTTGGCTTTACAGCACAACACTAACAACACATATTAAACACAAAACTAATTTACAACTAAAGACACCTAAGGAATATTTTTCCAAAAACAAGTCAAATAAGACTTTCAATTTTTAACACTCCTCAATCATGTTGAAGCTAATCATTTTAATACTTTTCCTTAAGAAGTCATGTCCGTTTTTTCTTCAAAACTTTGGTGAATATATCTGATAGTTTCCTCAACAGAACTACAATGCATGAGCTTTACCTCTTCTTCCTTTTCAGCTTCACAAATAACATGTTACTTTTTTTAGATAAGCCAAATTTCATTAAGAGTAAAAAAGAGTATGTACAATGGAGAAAGAAAAAAAAAACAGAATACAAACAAGTCTATAGTGACCCCTAGGAGGAACCACTAGCTACTGTGTCTGTGATTGAGCTAAGAAGCCTGCCTTTTCTTCATACTCTGCTTCAGGTATAGCTAAGGGTGAACTGGTGTATGACTCACCTAGCTTCATAGAAGATCACACAGCACTCGGCATTCAGATCATCGCCATTATCCGCTTTTCACCAAGTAGAATGTCATGGCTGTCACATTGTCAATGCCCATTGTAGGGCTTTACAAGTGGCCATAGGAATGTTTTCTCCTAACATTTTAGGAGTGGTGAATCCTTTATAGATCACTCATAATCTTTCCGTACTTCAAACTATTTCCAAGACTATCCATTGTTACCCATTTACGGTATAACTCCGAATAGAATCAAAGAATGACATCCATATTCTTTTTAAAAAAAGTGCTTATAAGAATATTATAATTTTAAGAAGGCTACGCAAAACAGGCCCTCAATATCTCTATATGGTGATCTCAAGTGTAAGGATCACTTACACCCACTATTTTTCAGAGTATCATCCATTGATAATATGGTTATCTCTATGCAGGTCAATCCGATGTACTTGTCAACTACAAGCATCCATGTCTCTAGTTTAAGTGTCATTACACTATAGTTGATGAGATCAACTATTTCATTCAAAAGGAATTGACTGAGAACATGCTAACCTGTATGTATTAATGATGCCTTGTCTCACTAATACTATGGTTAGGGATGTTTAGTATTGATAACTTTAATTAGAGTGGTCCCATCATCACAACTCTTTGTGATACACTCTATATTATCAATGTCAGGCTTCACTATTTTATATGTTATAAATAAACAAGTAGTGAAGGTTGCTACAATCTTATATACAACATTAAAGTGTTAATACATAGGCCTAAGGTGATTGGCCTTAGAGAATAACACTAACAGTTGATCACCGAAAATATAGTACGAGATCAGCTATCTGGGTGCTTACCGAATCGGTTAAGGATCCCAATCTGAACCAATTCAGATTCTTTTGATAATTTCAAAAAATTTCCTTTAATTATGTGTTAAAAGAAAATCGAAATGTTATACGTTAACAATTTATTTGTGCCAATTATTTTGGCTAGAACAAATGAAAAATAAACAAAACAAATGTTTAGTTCTCTTTGTCAAGACGTAACAGTACTAGGAATGCTCCCTACTGTAGTAAGACAAATGCCACTGTAGCAACACGCCGTAGAAATTTAACTCCGGCAGCTCAGAATCTCTGACGTGAAATCTGAGCTCCCACATAGTTAAACCTTTCTTATATCGGGCGGATGCGATCACCGGTAGGTAACTTTGGAAAAGTGTTAGAAAGTTAGATTCTCCATGGCAGCATCTTCTTCAAGCACCAATCAAGAAGCAACTCTTGAACAAACACCAAACAGTGACAAAGTGAACGAGAACAAGGGGGATAAACAGGGATGGACATAGGTGTCAAGACGTAAAAACATAACACATCGAAATGGGGTCGGGGAGAGGAAGATATCCAAGTTTATTGAGAATTTACGAGCATCCTCTGCATCGTATTACTTTGCAAACTTCCCATCTTCATGGACGAGAGACGAAATGTGGACTGTCTTTTCCGCTTTTGGATTAGTATATGATGTTCATGTACCGCAGTAGCAAACAATGCCGGGAAATTGTTTCGGCTAAATACTCTGGCGCAGCTAAATGGAATATGGGTAAGCTCTTTCCGTCTATCAGTGGGCGAAGCGAGAAGCCCAGGGACCTCAAAAACACAACAAGGGCAGCATTTAGACAATGGAAAAGCAATATAACACATAAGGTCATTGAGGTCTCAGAGACTTACAGAAAGGAAATGCTTTCAGTTCAGTTTCAACCAGATCCGGCAGCAGCAAACTGGCTTGCTAACTGTTTGATTGGCACTCCAGCGGCAATATTCGATCTATCCACTCTGAACACCAAATTGAATTTAGCAGGATATGCTTGAACTTATGCGGCAAGATTGGAAGGAGGAGAGGTTCTGATAAATTTAAACAATAGCGAAGATCAAACCAGACTTTTTAACAATACCAAAACAACACAATTGCTGGGTATTCATTCGTTGTGCCCATAGAAATTAGTAAATGGAAAATTGGCGCGCCCAGCATGGCTAAGACTAAGTGGTGTTCCATTACATTGTTGGTATCCAACTTTGTTACAACGGTGGCAAATCCGTTAGGAGAATTAATGCACATTGATGATAAAATAGTTCTGCGTAGTGAAATGCATTACGGCGATATCCAGACAATGGCATCCCAGAATCAGCCGGTAAATCAAAAATGGGAAATTTCGACAAAGGAGGAAACATTCTGTATTCATGTGAAAGAAGAAATCAAGGAAAACAATGGAGTCTGGCGAATTCCACCCAGAACTATTTACGGCCAAAATTGAAACTCCAACGAAGATTGGCCAGAATTGAATCGAAAGAAATTGGAAACTTTGAATCGCAGAGAAGAGAAAACGGAGATGAAGATGGATCTGATTAAGAAAGGGGAAATATTAGAGGCAACCAGTAGTGGCGACAAGGAAACAGGAAAAGAAATGACGGGAAAGATAGTTGCAGGTTTCAACTCCGGCAGAGAGCCAAAGGTTGGTGCGCGGCATGAAAAATTTGAGTCCCCCGAGAAGAATCGTATGGAGAAGATTATCAACAGAGATATCATCAAAATGGTAAAGATATCCTCAGGAACGGAGTCTGAGACAAGTACGTTATATCAAGAAAATAAAATTCAAAATGGTCAATCATAGATGGAGATAATTGTAGAAGTCAATGCGACTAAAGATGATGCAGAAGTTATTCAGGAAAGAAGTGAATATGGGCCAGCGAAGGAAAGTACTCAACGTAAAGGAAGGCCCTACAAAGAATCGGGCTTGGATCTAGAAAAGGGGAAAGATCTGGATAATCTAATCCAGTGGATGAGTCCAATACATGACATGAGTAATGCAGATACAAGGCAATATAGCAAGGAAATTACTCCATTCAACTTGGAAACAATGATGCTTGGAAATGGAAACACGGAATTCACAGCTGATGCAACCTCAAATACCCAGAACTCAGATCCATTCTCTCTAATGGATATTATTGAAATGCAGACAGAGAGCAAGAAGAAAAAAAAGAGGTTAAGAAAAGTTCAGCAGCTAGATCCAACTCAGAAACTTTAGATACATACTATGGAGATTCAGAAAAATCAAGACACACCATTGGAACAATTAGCTATCATCACACTGAATTCAGAGGCCTCCCCAGAAACAGCAGCAATAATGGATCTTGCAACCGAGTTGGGGGTGACTCCAAGATCTTCAAAAGAGGAACTATTGACAAGATTGAATGATATGCAAAACAGAGACCGCGAACTATATGATTCACACAAAAATAGGAACAATGAACCGAGCACAGCCACGGTTTAATGCGAACTGTCTCTTATAATATTTGAGGATTAGGCACATCGAGTAAAAATACAGAACTGAAGTAGCTGATTATTTCTCAAAAAACAAATATGATATGTGTATAGGAGACAAAAGTAGCCTCCTTACACAGATGGGAATGTGTATGTCTATGGTCTAACAGTGATTTTGACTACCACCATAACAATGCAAGAGGTACTGTAGGAGGAATGCTAATGATTTGGCAAATTGATGTTTTTCAAATTTAGAATTCCTTGGAGGCAGAAGGCATACTAGGAGTGGAAGGTTTATGAGCAGCAGATAAACTTCAAGTAGCAATAATAAATATCTACTCCACTGGGCCCTTGAATGTGAAGAGAACTATGTGGAATGAGATCAGCAGAACAATACAAAAGTCTCCTAAAAAAATATGGTGTGTGATAGTAGATTTTAATACAGTTAGGACTCCAGAAGAAAGGAGAAGTAAAGCAGCACCACTATGGCCAGAAATGAGAGATTTTATGCATTTCATTCAAGAGTCAAATTTGGCAGATTTCCCAATGCAGAAAGTTAGATTAACTTGTATATCAAGGGGAGGAGATTGTTGTAGTAGACTCGATAGCTTCTTACTATCAAAAGAATGGATGAATACATGGATAGATTTGGTACAAGTTGGACTTGACAGACTCAACTCAGATCACAGACCACTACTATCAAAGAGCAATCCAGTAGATTGGGGGCCAAAGGTGTTCAGAACCATTAATGCTTGGAACAATGAGGAAGGCTTCCAAGAATCTGTAAAGGAGGAATGGCAGAAAATAATGATAGAAGGGCATAAGAGTTATGTGCTACATGCTAAGCTGAAACATTTAAGAATCAAACTCAGAGAATGGAACACAACCGTCTTTGGTTCAGTGGCTAAGACATTAAACAATTTACAGAAGGAACTCAGTCAGTTGGATGCACAATGTGAACTTGATAATCCAACAGAAGCTATGAAGGAGCACAGAAGAAACATTTGGCTGCAAAAGCAAAAGGCAAACCTGAATCAAGAGACACTAATGATGCAAAAAGGAAGAGCCTGCTGGATTTGTGAAGGTGATGAAAATACAAGTTATTTTCATTACAAAGTTACTAGAAACAGAAGCAAAAACAGAATAAATTGCATCAATATGAATGACAAGTGGACTGAAGAAGTTGATGAAGTCAAACAAGGAATCAAAGACTACTTTTCAAAAAAAAATATGCCATTGATTATTGGCAGTTCCCCATATTAGAGATTCCAGCAGCAAAAACTCTATCTACTGATGATAATGAAATGTTGACAACACAGTTTACATAAGCAGAAATCAAGCACATAGTATTTAGTTGTGCACCAAACAAAGTTCCAGGGCCAGCTGGATACAATTTCCATTTTATTCAGGCTCACTGGGATGTGATGAAAGAGGATATCATAGCATTCATCAAGGACTTCCATCAAGAAGGCAGAATTTCTAAAGGAATCAGCTCCACTCTTATCACTTTGATCCCAAAAACTCAGAATCCAGTCAAGATTGAACAATACCGTCCCATCTCCTTAGTGACTTGCGGCTACAAAATCTTGGCTAAATTACTTGCCAACGGAATTAAGAAGGTAATGATTAAACTAATTGCAAAAAAACAAACTGCATTCATTAAAGGGAGGCAAATTTTTGATGGAATCTTAGTGGCAAATGAAGTGATACATTTGAGAAAGCCTTTGATACAGTTGATTGGGAGTTTCAAATTGCAATGTTGGTTAAGCTTGGTTTCTGCAGCGAGTGGATATTATGGATCAAATAATGTATATGCTCACCGCATGTAGCAGTGCTTGTCAATAGTAGTAGCTCAGAAGAACTCAAAATTCGCAGAGGACTAAGGCAAGGGGATCCTCTATCCCCTTTCCTATTCTTAATAGTTGTGGAAGGACTCAGCTTGATGATAAACAGGGCAGTAGAGGTGGGGAGGCTAATAGGGATAAAAGTCGGCCAACTGGAGATTACACATCTCCAATATGCGGATGATACCTTATTGCTAGCAAGAGGAAATAAGCAAAATCTCATAACCTTAGCTGGGATACTAAAATTGTTTGAGATGATATCAAGTTTAGCTACCAACTTTGCTAAAAGAAAATTATATGGATTGAATTTGAATCAGACCAACCTAACTTATGCAGAGGGTCTTAATTGTGCTAGTGGAGATATGCACTTTTCATACTTAGGATTGCCCATTGGTGGCAATCCACGAAGACTAAAAATGTGGGATAATATGGTATCCACAATTCAAGCAAGAATTCAAAAGTGGGAAAATCAGTACCTATCCCATGCATGAAAGGTAACTCTAATCAAATTTGTACTTTCAAGCTTGCCAATTTATTATATGTCACTTTTCAGAGCACTCTAAAAAGTGACAAAAACACTAGAGAAGATGATGTCTGGATTCTTATGGACACAGAAAGCATAACAAACACACGCAATACATTGGATTCAATGGCAAGTCATATGTAAGGACAGGAACTGTGGTGGACTAGGGTTCAAAAAGCTGAGGCACTTGAATACAACTTTACTAACTAAATGGATTTGGAGATTCAGAGAGATTTCTGCAGATTTATGTAGTGAAGTCATCAGAGCAAAATATTTCAGAGGAATGGATCATCTCACTGACTGGTCACTCATAACAATGCCTGGTCATGTATCCTCCTGCTGGAAAGATATCTGGGCAATGTCTGAAGAAATCAGGGGATAAAACTTTATTCTGGAGATTTGACTGGACGGGGAAAGGTTGTTTGGCATTGAAATATGAAAGGCTATACAAATTCAGCACACAACACCATCTCACAGTAGCAAAAGTTTCAATATCAACAGAAGGCAGTAGAATATGGAATCTACAATTTCAGACAACTCTAAGAGAAAGAGACAGTCACTTAATTGAGAATCAGCTTCACTTTTTAAATGAGCATACAACATGGGATGAAGGAACAGACTCATGGTTATGGAAGGAAGATCCAAGGAGGAGATACACGGTTGCCTCAGCTTATAACATCCTCAACAAAAATGAAAACAAATTAAGATGCAGAACAACAGACATCAAAGGTCTGGAATAAAATTACACCTAAAAGGATCTTGGCTTTCTCATGGCGGCTAATCCAGAATAGAATTCCAACAATAGACAATCTTGCAATTCCTGGAGTTAAAGTGGAGCAATGAGAAGCGCTCTGTGTGATGTGTGCCAAGACATCGTAAGATGCAATTAATCTATTTATACATTGCAACAATGCAACAGAATTATGTGTTTTTTGCCTGAATTTATTTCTATACGAGAAAGTTAGATTTTCCTAAAAAAAATTTGGTTATGAAGGACGTGATAATTATGAGCCTAGCGAAATTTTCGAAAGTATAATTTTAAAATTATGCCTAATGTCCTTCTTAAAATATATTTGCAGAAATGGCACACCCCAGTATGATAAACAAGTTCTCTTCCAGTGATAAGTTAACTGGATTGAATTATGACATCTGGTCCAAGAAGATTAAGTATCTCTTGCACGAGAAAGACGTTCTTGAGCATATAACTATGGAAGAACCCAAAAAAATCTTACCAACCTACGAATCATGGGCCAAGAAGGATTGTAGTGCATGCTATGCTATGTTGTACTGTATGCATGACAACCTGATTCGCACGTACGATATAGAGCCCACGGCCAAGTCCACATGAGACAAACTCAAAGAGAAATACGGCCAAACATCAGCTACAAGCCAACATGCTTTGCACCTAAATTGACTTCAATACAAGATTGAGTTGAGTTGACCTATACTTGAACGCCTCCGCATCATGAGTACCATGCTTCGTAATCTCAAGGCTGGTGGTATCGATATTTTTGAGTTCGAACAAGTGATTAATGTGAGTCGTTCACTACCTGATGAAAGGAAAGACAGATGCTAGATTCCATTCAAAACTTTGATGAATCATAACGTGAACATCAAGACATCCGCTGACATATCCAAGCATCTTGAGCTTGAAGACGAGAGCCGTCAAGCTTCCGCACCCCCTGCCAAAGTTCTTGCTACTCATGAGGCAAACCCTAAGAGAAACAAGAAAATTTGGTAAGTCATCAAAGAAGACTTAGAAATTTGTTCAAAGAAAGAAAATCACTAAATAGCCCAAGGCTAACGGCCCCGAAAATATGGCGCGTGTGAAGTGCTATAACTTCGGAAAGAAAGGTCACTACTCTCGGGACGTTCTGAGCCTAGAAAGGTACATTACTCTCCAAATAACTCCAAATTATGTGTTTGCACCTATGCATTAGTTGCTAACTAATTTTCTAAATGGATTGTTGATTCAGGAGTGTCTCAGCACGTAGTGAATGACCGTGCTGGATTTGTTGATTTTCATTGTTGTGGTGCCGGAACATGAAGTATAACCATGGGGAATGACATTGAAAAGAATATTATTGGTATTGGTACCTACAAGCTCCAGCTTTATAGCGGGAACACATTGCTGTTACACGACATAATCTATGTATCGGGAGTCTGCTATTGTTTAGTTTTAGTTGTTGCTACAATTAGATTTTTCATTTAATTTTCGTCCTAGTAGATTGCAAATTAAGTATGGTAACTATGTGTTTGGTCACAACTCATACAAACATGATTTTTGTATTATTGATTTGGATGATACTTATAACGATTCAATTAATTCATCCATTGCCTTACTTTTCAACAATGACAACTTCTGAATCTGTTAAATGACATGCTAGACTTGGTCACATTGGCCAAGATAGGTTAAATAGACTTGCTAAATGCGGTCTATTAAACCAACTCACTAAGGCCATGTTGCCTGTGTGTGAACCTTGTTTAGATGGCATGGCTAGCAAGAAGCATTTTAGTAAGGCTTCTCGAGCTTCAAGTCCATTAGAATTAATTCATTCCGATATTTGTGGACCCATGAGCGTAAAAGCACATCATGGGACTTCTTATTTTCATCACCTTCATATACGACTACTCGTGTTTCAGACAAGCGTATCTTTTATCTCATCGCCACGAAGCAATTGATGTGTTCAGAAGCTACGTAGCAGAAATAGAGAACTAATTGGATAGAAGAGTTAAGATTCTTAGAACTGACCGCGGTCGCAAATAACTTTTTGATATGTTCAAATGGTATTGTGATGAAAAGGGCATAGTAAGGCAACTTGTCATTCCTTATACCCCGTAGCAAAACGATGTTGCAGAACGTAGGAATCGCATTTTGCTTGATATGGTTAGGTCTATGAGGGCGCAAGCCAAACTATCCATTAACGTTTTGGGAGATGCATTGCTCACAGCAACATACATCCTCAATAGAGTACCAAGCAAGACTGTGCCCACCACTCCATATGAGTTATGAAATGGAAGGAAGCCAATCTTGGACCATATGCTACCATGGGGTTCAGCGGGCTATGTGCACAACCCAACCCATCAATATGGAAACTTGGTCCAAAAGCAACCAAGATGATGTTTATTCGATACCCCGAACATTCAAAAGGATATGTAATATTCGGTGAACACTAGAATGGGGGCATGACTGAAATCGACAGTCGCAATATCGAATTCTTAGAGGATCAGTTCCCAAGTATAGGAGAAATAAAACGGGATGGTCAGTTGTATGAGTTGCAACAAGATTCATCACTATCTCTAGGTGTGAGGGAGAATATGTTTCAAACAATCCAAAATAGTGTAATCCCACCTATTCGAGGTGGAAACTTGCCACATGAGGGCCAACATGAAAGAGAGGTAAGTCCTCCACATTTCATGCCTAACAAAAATGAGGCTTAACATAAAAAGGAGGTAAGTCCTCAAAATTTCATGCCTAGAAATGAGACCAGTTTTCAAAATCTAGGCAATGATGATGTGATAACGAGCCCCACAAACCATAGGGTTAGTGGTAGCGGCCGTTCTCACATCGTCAGTCCTCATGATCCAAAGGGCTAGTGGGAGCATACCCCCAACCAGGCAAGCAGAAGACTTGTTATCCAAAGGAGTGAACGCAGAAGAATTCCTCGACGATATTTTTAGATCGAGGAAAACGTATTCTTTTGCGCTCCTTTAGAGGTAAAAGATCCCACTTCTTATCAATAGGCTATGGACTCACCCGATAGAGAAAAATGGCTAAGTGCCATGAAGGATGAAATGGACTCGATGCCAACAAATGAGGTTTGGGAACTTGTTGATCCACCACATCACCGAAAACTGAATGGATGCAATTGGGTATTCAAGGTTAAATGCGGTGCGGATGGATTAATCAAAAAGTTCAAAGCCCGACTCGTAGCGAAAGGTTTAACCCAAATCGAGTGTATAGACTATGAATAGACATTTTCTACTATGTTGAAAATTGCCTCTATTCGCCTAATTTTAGCCTTGGTTGCCCATTTGGATCTCAAACTATTCCAAATGGACGTAAAGATTGCATTCCTCAATGGAACACTTGAGGAAAAAATCCACATGGATCAACTTGTTGGGTTCGTTTCAGCAGGACAAGACGACAAGGTATGTTGTCTCAAAAGATCTATATATGGACTTAAACAGTCTTCCAGATTGTGGACTTCAGATTTCTTGAGGCCATTTACTTTGTATGGCTTCACCATGATAGATGAAAATCACTGCGTGTATGTCCTAAATACAAAGGAAGGAATCATATTTCTCTCCGTATATGTCGACGACATACTACTGGCCGGAAACAATATGGGAATGATCAATGCCATCAAACAGTGGCTCTCTTTAGTCTTCGAGATGAAGGATATGGGTGAAGCTAGGTATGTCCTAGGGGTGGAAATATGCAGAAATCGTTCTAAGAGAATGTTGGGTTTGTCCCAACAGGCATATATAAACAAAATCTTAGAGCAATTCAGGATGCATTACTCTAAACCCATTGACACCCCTGTTGATAATGTTCTAGCACTAAGCCTCAACCAATGCCCAAAAATAGATGAAGAAAAGGAAGAAATGATGAATGTTCCCTATGCAAGTGCTATAGGGAGTTTGATGTACACCATGTTATGTACACGGCTGGACATCTGCTTCGCAGTTTGGGTTGGTGAGCCGTTACCAAAGCAACCAAGGGCCTGCTCATTGGCAAGCAGTCAAAAGAATTTTTGTTACCTTCGTGGAACGGCTGATCTAATCCTATGTTATCAAGGGGAAGACCTGCGCATAAAGGTTTTCACGGATGCTGATGGGAGGCGACCTGGACGAGTCTAATTCAACCTCTGGATAGAGGTGGGCAATCAGGATTCGGGATCGGGTATGCCTGAATCCCGATCCCATCCCGAACTGGATCAGGACTGGAAAATCGGTCCTGATCCAACCCGAGGCCCAAAATATTATTATTTTTAAAAAAAATTATTTTTTATTTTTTATTTTTTAGTAATTTTTTTTATATTTTTTAAATTTTTTATTATGAATCGAGATCAGGTTGTCCCGAGGCCTGATCCCGACCTAATTTTTTTCCATTTTTCCAAACCTGATCCCGAATCGAACTTTTTTCGAGACTAAAACCTTCGTCCTGATTCTACCCGAAATCTCAAAATTCCATTCAGAATCAGGCTTCAGGCCTTGGCGCAATCGGGCCTCGGGTTGTGCCGAGTCCTGATGACCGTTTGCCCACCCCTACCTCTGGATATGACTTCATCCTAAGTGGATGAGCTATATCTTGGTGCAGCAAGAAGCAAGACTGCATCGCTTTATCAACCATGAAAGTAGAATATGTCGCGTGCAACGTAGCCGTACAATAGGCATTCTGGCTCAAAAGCTTCCTACAGTACCTCAATTTAACTTCAAGGCCCAATGATCTTGTAGAGTTGAACTGTGACAATACAAAATTCCATAGGAAGACAAAGCACATCCAGAGACGCTACCATTTTTTTCGAGACGCTGTCAACAAAGCGGAAATAAATATCAAGTATATTCCCACCGACAAGATGATCGTTGATCCAATGACTGAACCCATTCCTAGAGATGTGTTTAGAGCTCATGTCATGAGTCTAGGATTATCTAGGTTTCGACCACATCTTGTAAATGATAAGGACATGTTTTTGTAACAATTGATTATGAAATGAAATTTATATTTTCTTTCATTTGAGCAATACTCTCGTATATGGAATCAATTAATAAGGCACAATAAATATCGCAAAAGCTTAATGATTGGCCCTATCACACGGGAATATGCTTGCATAACATGAAGGATGAGAATGATAAATGTTTAGAGACAGGCAAGCGTGTGCGTGCAAACAGGCACGGCATGGCACGCCACGCACGGAAAAAATGTGCAAATGTGCCTAAACCACCCGCATTAAAATGTGTGCGCGCGGGCTAGTTTTTTTTTGAAAAACGTGTGTGTAATACCCGCTCATTTTATAAAACGTGCGTGTGTCGGGCTTAAAAATCTAACCCACAAACTGTGCGTGCCGTGCGGGCTGGCCCGCATCATAGTTTTTTTTTTAAAAAAAGTTTCATTTAAATTACACTATTATTTTTATTAAATAATCAAAAAAAATTGAAAATAGAAAACATGCAAACGTGCGTGATCCATTTGCATGTGGGTTGGCACGGCAAGACATATTTGTTATGCGTGCCGTGCTAGGCACGCACGTTTAAAAAATGTGTATTTTTTGGCACGTGCACATTTTATAAATGTGCGCGTGTTGGGCTGGATTTTCTAGCCCGCAAACCGTGTGGTAGCCCGGCACGTACGTTTGCCTGTCTCTATAAATATTATGGACAGTCGCTTCCGTAGGTCTGGTATGAGATTCTAAGTGAATCGAATGTGAAATGTTTGGATTTTCACATTAAGCTTTAAAGCCGGATGTAGAGGATAAGGATTAAAGTGTATTTATTAATGGCTACAACTTGCATGGCATAAATAAGTGGGAGTCATGCCATAACACACATATCATACTGCGTGTGATACGGAACGACCTTATGAAAATGACAAAAGAATCTTCTTATTGTCATTGTGTGATCACATGAACATACATTTGTCTACTTAGATGTTACTCTTTGACTTAGAGCTATGACTTGAAGTTGAGACTTAATGATGCTACTTTTGTATGTCATCCAAGGGATAGGATCTATATAGTCCAGCGGACCATGCTAGGAAAGCAGTCGAGTTTATACGGATGGTTATTAGTGTCTAAGGAACAATCTGTCTAGCTTTACCATATTTGCCATGGCGGTTACATTAAGTATGTAATCAAATATTGTATAGCTTAAAGGGATATGTAGGTATCGATGATGCGAAGAGGATTTGGGGTATCATCGCTTTGAAAGTGTCATGTTAGTTAGATGATGACTTAATATGGCACTACTAGTTACTTTATGGTCGCATGACTCATTTCTCGTATGAAGCGTCAGGAGATTTTGAAAATTGTATTTTGTAATATGATTTATAAGCCGAGTGGGAGCTAATAGACAAAATAATGTAAATATGTCTAATTGAATTAATTAAGGTAATTGATTTGTTTATTACCTAATATTAAAAATTCTAATTAGAGTATGATTCTACTATCCTAATTAGGAATAATTATTTGTTGATTACCTAATATTGAGAGTCCTTATTATGGTAGGATTATGCCACCATAATTAGGGTTGTACTCCAATTCCTCCATATAAATAGGGCGTTCAGTATGGCTATTTACTACACCATTATTCATATTCTCATGTGTTGAGACCCAAAAACATATATACAGTTTCTCTCGAATTGCTGCCTTATTATCTATGAAGGCGAAGATCTGAACCATCAAGCTGATGTGAGGGGACTGAACCATCAACTTGGTACAAAGATCAAGAAATCGAGCTGAACCTAACCCCTTGGTAAAAATGTCTGCAAGTTGTGAGAGTAACCTATTGAAATTTGATATAATTGTTTTGCACTTTCTCTCTAATGAAGTGGTAGTCTACTTTAATGTGTTTGGTTCTTGCATGCAAACTGGATTTGTTGCAAGCACCCTTACACCTACATTGTCACACCACAAGATAGGTTGTTGAAGCAGTGGATTACAAAGTTCTTGCAACAGCATGCGCAGCCAATAAAGCTCTGCAATAGTATGTTCCATAGCCCTGTAATATGCTTCCGTACTGGATTGTGCTGTCACTGACTGTTTCTTGGCAAACCACGAGATCATATTTGGACCAAGAAACACACCATATCCACTTGTAGACCTCCTATCATTTTGTCTCCAGCCCAGTTAGTGTCACAATAAACTCCAAGATTGAGTATGCCCTTGTTATACCATAAACCAATATCAATGGTACTTTTAAAAAATCAAACAACTCTCTTGGCAGCATGCTAGTGTACCAAACAAGAATTATGCAAATGTTGACACAATTTGTTTACAGGAAATGAGATGTCTGGTCGGGTCAGCGTACAGTACTGCAATGCTCCAACTATTTGTCTATACAATGTGGCTTTTGTCGGTCCTAGTGGATCGTCAGTGACATATTGAGCTCTTGTATCTGTATAAGATGGCGATGATATAAGTTTTGTACCAAGCATTCAGGTCTTCTCAAGCAAATCAAGTATACATCTACTTTGTCTAAGAAGAAGACCAATTGAATCTCTTGAAGCCTGAATCCCCAGAAAATATCCAAGGTCACCATTATCTCGTAATTTGAACTAAGTTCCAAGTTGGGATACTAGATCAGTGATCAGATTCCGATGCGTCCCCATGACCAAAATGCCATCAACATATGTCAAGACATAAAGGTGCACCTCAGGTGAATGATAGACCAATAGTGATGTATCAACAGAAGAACAACAAAATCCATGTTCTCGAAGGCAATGAGAAAGACTGGGATACTAGTCTCAAGGTGCTTGCGTAAGCCCATACAATGCTTTATGCAACCTACAGACATAATTGAGACTCTTCAATGAAACAAATCCCTCTGGCTGCTTCATATATACTTCTTCATTCAGAATTCCATTTAAGAAAGCATTCGAGATGTCGAGTTGGCAAATAATCCAGCTGAACTGGCCAGAAAGAAAAATTTATACATGAATCGTAGTAGTTTTAATGGCAGGACTAACAGTCTCATTGAAATCGATCCAATAAGTTTGCTCAAAGTCCTGATCTACTAAGTGGGCCTTAAAAAAATGCATTTTTCACGTCAAACTGGTAGAGAGGCCAATTAAGATTAGCAGCTATAGAGAATAATACTCTAATTGTGTCTATCTTTGCCACAGGAGGGAAGGTCTCTGAGTAGTTAGTCCCGTAAGTCTGAGTGTAGCCTTTTGCTACTAGTCGAGCTTTGTACCTTTCCACTATTCCATCTACCTTGTGTTTCACAGTGAATACCTATCGACATCCTACTGGTTTCTTTCCTTTGAGCGGTGTGCGTAGCTCCCATGTGTTGTTTTTCTTTAATGTTTCTATCTCTGCTTGCATAGCTTGATTCCATACTTTGCTCTGTGGGGCTTCCTGTGTTGTTCTCGGTAAGTTTTCAAAGTATACTGCAGTAGCATATGCTTAAGCATTCTTTGTCTTTCTCCCCCTGGCCACCTGAGCTACTAGATATCTTGACATCTTGGAGATTTGTTCTGGGCTATATCGTTTAGGAGGGATGCCACGATTGTTCTGAGGTGGTAGAACATATGTAGACTAAGGTGAGCCTGGTTGATCATCTGGTTGTACCTTCTCAGTACATTCTCCTGAATGATTGTCAAAATCAACAGTATCAGTAATAACATGTGATTCATGGTCTAGTGTCTTTACCTCTGGATCCCCAAACGAAGATTCATGTTGTTCGTGAGCTACTGTGACGGGAGGGGGCAAGGCAGCTGCTGGTAGTACGTCCACAGCCATCCAGTACAGATGAACATGATGAATATTCGATGTCTCCCCCTGAGCACTGGACTGGTTGGTTTGATAGTATTCTGTTTCGAAGAAATCACAGTCCATTATAGTATAGACACGCTGTGTAGGAGGATGATAACATAGGTATCCCTTCTGATTTTGTCGATACCCAATGAAAATGCATTTAACAGCACATTGATCCAATTTGGTTCGATCTCCTTTTATGTACATGGACAAACACTGTACACCCAAAAACTTGAGGGTAAAGTATAAGGTTGGATGAGACTTGAGTATGCTCATGTAATTTTTGAAGGGGTGTGTGAAGAGCAAGTGCTTTATTAGGTAATCGGTTAACGAGGTAAGCTCCGATAGATATGGCATCTGCTCAGAGGGATGCAGGGGCTCGTGATTCAATCACAATGGCCCGCATAATTTCTAGGAGTATTCAATTTTTTCTTTCAGCCACATCATTCTGTTGTGGGGTATGAGGACAGGATGTTTGGTGGATCAGACCCCGTTCTTTGAAAACAATTTGCATGGTTGAGTTGACAATTTTCCCCCTTTATCAGATCGTAGGATGCAGAAGGTTTTTTTAAACTGGGTTTGGATGAGCGCAAAAAATTCAAAGAATTTGGTTGGGATCTCAAATTTGTTTTTCAAAAAATAGACACACGTCATGCGAGTGCAGTCATCAATAAAGAGCACAAAATATCTAAAACCAGCATGACTAACACACGGGGCAGGGCCCAGACATCAGAATGAATAATGGAAAATGGTTCAGATGATTGTGCAGTACTCAATGAAAACGAGTGTCAATGATGTTTAGCTAGGGCATATGTGTGACAAATAAAATCTCGAGTATTTTTAAATAACTATGGGAACAAAAGCTTAAGATACCCTGCTGATGGATGTCCCAAATGTCGATGCCACAACCAAAGTTGTTGATCCACTACACCCTCAGCCAGTAAAGCAGTGCCAGGACAAATGACATCGTCCACATAATAGAGTCCCCCTCGTTCAGTGCCACGCCCAACTATCTTCTTCGTCTGGAGTTCCTGTAAGAGGCAAAAATCAGGAAACATGAGAACTACACAGTTGAGCTCCTGAGCCACATGGCTGATGGACAGGAGCTTGCATGAAAGACTTGGCACATATAAGCAATTTTTAAGAGCAAGATTAGGTGATAGAGCAATTGTTCCAATGTCCTTGACTGAAGACAATTCCCCGTTGGCAGTCTGGAGGTGATGTCTTGATGACGATGATCGAGAAATAAAATCATTTGGATCATAGGTTATGGTTTCTATAGCACCACAATCGAATATCCATTGGTCACATTTGTTGGGTTCATGGACAGAGTAGGCTACGGGTAGGTTTGGAATTTTTTTTGGTATGTGGATATTTTTTGGAGTATAGAGTGTTGGGGGGTAATTTCTGGAATTTTTGAAAACACTGTGGGTGTTTCCATAATTTTCTGGTAGGAGGTACAGTTTTTGTAACTTTTGGGGGGTGGTTTTGGAATTTTCAATTTTCTTGGGGATGTATACGAAAGTTGTGAAAACTTTCGGGGCTCTTGGGAATTCGGTGGTTTATCGGTGGGTGTATCGATAAAATCGATTGTTTGGGGGATATTTTGTGAGCACAAGATATTTGCAGGGATGTATAATCAATTAAAGAAAAGATCAGGGTCCAAATCTGCAAGAGTATAAAATGGATTTGTTGACGAAGAATTGCCTCCCAAATCCAATACCTTGATCCTGATCTAGGTCTTGTCCAGCGGTCGGATTTTTTGTCACAACAACGGAGACGGCGCCAACTCCCGGTGGTTTGCCGCAACTATTGGTAGCCTCAGTGTTACCAGTGGCCGCAACCACCGTAGCCCCTTTTCCCTTCTTCCGATTGGGGTTGAAAAACCAATTGGGATACCCGATAGTTTTGAAACATCGTTCGGTGCTATGACCCGTTTTCTCACATCTCGTGCAATACAGTTTTGTCTTATCCTCCACCGACCAGGATGATGATCTCTTGGTCTGATCCGATCGATTCTGTGCTAAGAATCCGCCGGCCACTCCTTGTGATGTAGCGCTACCGTGGGATTTCAGGTGGAGAATCTCGACCCGGGTTGCCTCATAGTGGACAGCAGCGTAGGCTGCTTCTACTGAAGGTAACAAAACTTCTTTGAGTAGATCTCTGCGAATCACATCGAATTCATCATTAATCCCTGCTAAGAATTGGAATAGTTGAGTCTTTTGCTTTAGGCGGTTGAAGACTGCTATGTTTTTTTTTTGGTAAGTAATCTCAACTGCCGCTTCTTTCAAATCCACGGATTAGCCTTGACAAGCCCCACCAGGCCCGGACAACAGCCACAATAACCTGATGAGGCCCCACTGGGCCCTCCGACTAATCCAGAATGTCCTGACGAAGTCGCTCCCAGCGGGATTCGAGCTCTCAACCTCACTAGGCAAGCCCCGTGTGTTGAGTGGTGCGCTCCGCTGGACTAACTTGCCCGGACACGACTTCCACCTCTTATTTGAGCATGTGGAATCTACTAGAAGTGTGGAAACAAGCAACCTGCTCCGCAGTTTAAGAACTGCGCGTAGGACCTGATGGAATACCTAAACTGCGCGTAGGACCTAATGGAATACCTGACTGATTGTCTGGCCACTCCGTTGGAAATCCATCTGCAGGACCCTATTTTTTTTTTGATGGTACGCTAGCGTTCGAAGGAAGATAGCAAACTTCTCGACCACTGAGATGTACTTATCGTCTTTCAAACCACAATCCTCCCGCAAGATTTTACAAAGTTCTGAAAATGCTTGGCAGGACATTCTAAATTTTTTAAAGCATTCCATTTTCGACTCTTGAGTGATTCACTGAAGGAATGATAACCGTTCTGAAATCTTGTTTAGAATAAGGTACTTAGGAGGCCCTATTATGCTTAGTTTGTGTAGCATTGTCTCTAGATTGGCCCTCTATTTCAAGAATAATTGGCAGTGCAAAAACAAAGGCTCTGGCGTAAACCAAGAAGGTATCCGTAACCAACCTATTCATCATATAGACTACACAGACAACGAATGCATATGAATCTACACTCTGATAAGTGATAACATTCAATGGGCATTTTCAAGAATATAGCTTTAGAATAAACAAGAAAAGTGAGGCTACATGGACACTGGAACATGAGTTTAATCTCTTGACAGCTGATGCAGAACAAACAAGTCTATTAATTTAGGTGTACATTGTGCACTCCATTAAAAAATGTGTACATTGTTCATATCCCAGTGTGAATACTATTTGTACCTAAAGGGTTCTTCATATGTGTTCAATTTTTTAAATAAAAGAAGCTATTGCAATTTGCAATTACACATTAAACTCTGTAATATACCTAAAGGGTGTTTTAATGGGAAATTATAAATTATTCATACAGAGTTTTCTTCATGGGCGAATCTCTCACAAAATTGTATTTGTTGGCAGCATGTTGCAATATCTACAGATCATCATCCCCCGACTAACAATGCAATTTCAATGAGAATTCGAAGACGTTGAAGATGTGAATGTTTTGAATACATAATTCAGATGGAACTCATTAAGAAAAACACAAACATAATTCAAATTTTTACACTAGTCGTTAAGTTACACAAATCTAAACAACCTTAATACTAAACATAACATTTATAATGCATTGAAAATAATGTAATCCGGACTTGACATTTTTTAGCACTAATTTATAAACCCTTGCCCTAATCGCAAAATCAAGAACAATTTCAACACTAAAGTTGTTTAGATTCACAGGATAATATGGTGTGTTGTAATACGAAACAGTAGGTTCTGAATTGTTAAGTTAATTGAACCCCTGAGCAAAACCCCCAAACCTAAACAGACCCTAAAACCGAAAAACAACAACCCTAAACGAAGGCCTCAAATTTAAGAATTTGAAATCGAAATGAAGAGCCCTAAATCTAAACATCCCTAATTCCCCTAAAAAAAGTCGTAAACGAGGACTACGAATGCCTTAAGTCGAAATTGTATTTGAGAGATTAAAACTCGAAAGAATTCAAAATCGAGCGTGCTTGACGGAAACCATGAAAACCAAACCTTAGATATGGAGGGCATCGCAGCTTGGCCGCGGGCAGATCGGGAAAATTCACCGCTCTCGGAGTAGCGCGACTGGAGTTCGATGCCGCTAGGGTTTGTGCTTCATGAAAAAATCAAGAAAATTCTTCTATTTATACTCGGGTTTGCTGTAGTTTATTGGATAATTAGGGGCATTTTCGTAACTTGTTAGGACGGACAACTGACGGATTACGCAATCCGCCCAAATTTGGGCGGACAAAAAGGGAGCCGAAAACTAGGCAGTTATCCCGGAGCCGATCGGGCCGAAACATAATCCGTCGGGCCCTGGGTTAACTCGTACGTGTGTACCAAACGTTGGGCAAAGTCGGATAACCCTCGGTTATCCGACATAATCCGCCCAGAAACCTGCTACCAAATGCAGTCGAACCGGAACAACTGTAATACTGCTACCAAACCCAACTTTTGGGGTTTCTTTTCCCTACTTCTCACCAAAAAGTCCTCTATAACGAATGAAAATCCAGTTCAGTTAATGTGCTAAAAATCCAGATCAGGTTCAATTGGAAAACAAGCTTAATAACTCATGATTCAATCTGTACTTTCTATTGTCTGGTCAGTCGAGAATCCAGTTTAGAACAACAAAAGCGAAACTATCAACACATGCAGCACTTTGATATATGTCGCAAGTCAAAGGTCATGGACCTGAAACAATTTTTTTTACTGAGCAGTAGGGAGAAAACTGCAAATACGCACTATTACTCTCACTTCTCCAGATGAAACAAACTCTGCAGTTGCTTGGCCTTATTGACGGACAGCTCCCACCAAATCAGAAGGCAGACAACTGAAAAACAGATTGACAGTTACAAATTGTTTTAAGAATTGTCTTGCATTCAGATAATAGTTTGATTGCAGATAATGGGATGAGAACGCCAATTTGAAATAGTACAAAGGTCATAAGAGAAAACAGAGAATGCATATGATTTTCTTTAACTGCAAATCATGGGTGCAAGAAATTGCGGTCACGCTTCAAATGTCAACTTAAACAGAAATCCTTAATCATCACTTGTCATCCTCTTCAGTTTCTTCAACGTATTGAGTTTCTTGGCCTTGGAATTTCTCAAACTTGCCATACGTCCTTGACAGTACGTCAGCCTGAGCTGTGAAACTCCACTGAACCCACAACGACGGAGGGATAGAAGGTCGGACATATACGATACAGGTCGTCAATGGTGGCCTGCTAATTGAGGGCCAGTGCGCAGACTGGTTTGGCAAATATGTTGCCGATGCCATCACACACACTCCGCCACACTTGAAAAGCTTCACGAGATAAGATGGATGAGTGGAGGAATCAAGTTCTAAGAGCCCGAGTGTTTTCACAAATTTGTAATTAGGAAGATATTGTTACTGTTGGATTAAATAAAGATTAATTAATTAGTTTGTTTAATTAATTAAATCTTAAGCTCACTTAATCACAAGCCCGTCTAACTACCCAAGTATATCTCTATATATAGACTATGTGTCTACAGAGATTAATACACCGCTCACAACTCATGCGTTGAGAACCAGAAAAATATAAGTTTTCTTTCTGATTGTTCCCAATCACTCTCGGGGAAGAGATTTGGTTCGTGGATATAAAAAGGACTTTTATAGCCCCTTCAACGTGATCAATTCAATCCAAGAGATTACAATCCAGAGACGCTTCCGCATCAAACAGGTACCGAATACGATTCATTTGTATTTAGATTCGTTCGTACTTAGTTTATTTATTAGATCCGTTCTAATTATAATCTACAATGAGGGCTAATGGAAGTTTATGTCTTGTGTTAACTTGAGAACTTATGGTAGCTTGTTGATGGTGGCTAGTGTTAGTTGGTGTTCAAAGATCAATGATAAACTTTGGTTACAATAGTGGAAGTTGTGTGGAAAATTGTAAGAAGAGATGCTATCGGTGAGAAATCTCTATCTAATATATATGTTGGAAACCATGATCGTGTTTTGAGTAAACACAAAAGTTTTTTTGTTTAATCTTGGAAATACGATTACTTCTACTACTATGAAGGTTGTTGGTCCAATGGATATGATGATGCAATCTTTTTCTATTGGCAAGTTCAAGATGAGCTTAATTGGTACATAATATGGATGTGTCTCTGAGAGGATGTTTAAAATAAAATCTAGTTTGTTCGTGATACGAGAGAATTTAAGTAAAATGGGTCATTGTTAGAAATTTACTAATATACGTTTAAGTGTTTTACTTGAATTAATATTCTTCAATAATAATTATAATTGTATTAGAATTTATGCATATAAATATGAAATGTCTTATCTATTAGGGTTAAGAATGATACAGAAAAAGAAAAACAAAGGGTGAGAGAAAATTAGAGTTGGTTATTCGGTATTACCGAATCGAACTAAAAATTTTCGGTATTCGAAAAGTCGTACCGAAATCGAACCAAAATATCGAAATACCGAAAAAATTCGGTATTTCGGTATTCGGTATACCGAATCATTTTATTTTATTTTTAATTTTGGTCTATTTTACCGAATACCGAATAAGCACTCTAAACCCTAAACCGATACCGTACCGATTAAGAATCGGTATGAAAATATTATACCGATAACGAACCGAAATACCGAAATATCGATTTTTTTCAGTATTTTGGTTCGATAACCGAATACCGATCGGTATTTTAATACCGACCGATATTTTTAACCAGCCCTAGAGAAAATTGAGGGATGTGAGATATATAATATATTTTTTATACATGCGTGACTTGATAATTTTTTTGTGTCTTCAATGTATCACAATATTTTTATTTTCCAGTGTATATTGATTATTCTCTTTTTTTATGAACGTAGATTTTTAAATCGAATCAAGTAAATTTTGTATTGATGCATTCCACATAATTAAGAATATTTTCCAAGAAGATTCACCTCAAAAACCGCAGAAGAAAACAGTTAAAATAAATACATTCTATCGCGTGGAAAATGCAAAAGTTACGTCTCAAAAATATTTGTAAGCATAGCCTAAATTACTACACATATTTTTATGGAAAGAAACCAACCTTAATATATTCATATCATATGTGTCACAGGCATGTGCCTACAACTTGGGTCCATCATTTTTCACACAGACAACGAAAGCCAACAAATTAATGAGACTTTTTTGAAGTACGATTTTCAAATGATGCAATACTATATATTACTAGTAATTGCCCGTGCCCTCATGGCACGGGGAATAAAAAATACACCAGCACATGCAAAATGGCCATGCGTGAAGGGTTTATTTATCATGGGAAGCTCACCCGCGGTCAACGAACCCTAGAATTTTCACCAACAAAATAAAAAAAAAAAATTACAACCCAAAAATAAAAAAAAAATAAAAAAAAAAATATTTTGGGTCAATCGGAGTCGTCCACGTCACCCGGCCGAAAGAAATAAAAAAAAAAATTTGACCAATCAAAAAAAAAAAATTAAAAAAAAAATTATTTTGGGCCAATCGGAGTCATCCACGTCACCCGGCCGAAAGAAATAAAAAAAAATTTTGACCAATCCCACAAAAAAAAAAGCGACACGTGGACCAATCCGCGCGACGGACACATTAACTATTCATAAACAGTAATATAATTATATGATGCCATCACAAACTTGATACTATTTTTCTTTATTGGTATTCATTGTTCCCAATAATGCACCTTTTCAAACGTCAATCTTTTCAACATCTTGTTCTTGGTCACTATCGTCCTTGGCCCTTCCCAATAGGGCAATGCTCTTCAATAATTTGCTTCTTCTTTGGGGTCCTGTTAGGCTTATCCTAATTCATACTTGATGATGTAACAAACTACTTTAAATGGAATGAAAAAAATTAAACAGGTGCTTATAAAGTATATAAAAACGAAATACATGAGAATTAAAATGATCAATGATCAATGATCAATAATAATTTCGTAGAAGTAGTAAGAATTATTGGTAGGAGGTAGGATTCGAAGTGACAGAAAATGGTGTTTTTTTTAGGGAGTGGTTCGAATTTATAGGGCAGACAAAATATTTTTTTCATTTGATTTACATATAAAAAAATTGCATATTAAAGCAGTTTTGCGCAGGGTTCTTAAAATTATAATTGGCTTATAAGCACTTTTTTTTAAAAAAATGAGTGTTTTGCGCAGCCAACCTTCTAAAAAATAAGCACCTCCTGACATACTTTTTTTCCTTTTAAAAAAAAGCATCTCAATTCCGGCACGCGCAGGAGGGCTCCGGCACGAGGGGGCGGCATAGGGGGAGGGGGGATCCAGCGACCGGCGACGACGACGACGGCGGGATCTCCGACACGGCATGTCCAAAAAATTATGGACCCTCCGAGACACCTCTATTCTAAAAATAATTATCGTTTTAAGTACTTGCGCAAAATATCACCCCTTCTAAAAATAAGAAGATGTAGTAGAAGAAGTAGAACTTGTGTGGGTGGGGATGAGCACGGGTGGATGGAGGGGGTTTTGGTCTAGCCCTAGCCTGCCCTCTCCCTCCCTTGCCTTTCATTGGGCTTATTTTGTCAAATATAAATAAAAATATATAATTTTTTATAATTATTTAGTATGTAAATTATTTTGTTATCACCACCCATCCATTCTAAAAAAATATATAGTCCTCTAAATATATATATATATATATATATATAGGGGAATGATCAATAGCCATTAGTTTTGCCCCTAAGTTTGCCCCCGTTTCACTAAAACTCTATGTTTAGGGTTCGTAGGGTTTAGGTTTGGGGGTTTAGGGTTTAGATTTTTAGATAATTAGGTCTTAGGATTTAGATTTTCGAATTTTGAGCTTAAGGTTTAGGGTTATTTGGGGTTTAGGACCCTAAACCATAAAACTAAACCTAAAAACCATAAATCCCAAACAAAATTTTAGCCCACCCGAAAAAAAAATGTGGATGGGGATGAGGATGAGGATGGGCCTGCCCTCCTTCCCCTTACTACAGGTGTTGCATTTAGTAATAAGGATTATGGGTGAAGCTGATGTCCTATAACTTAGATATATAGGAATAGGATATTGATGTACAGGATTCGTGACATGTTGTCCTAATCTAATGGTGGCTCTGCTTCCTGATTTACCAAAAGGTACAGAGATCAAACCCTGATGGAGGATATTTTGGGGTTAGGCCTGCTCGATCTTCGGCCTGAGTTACTAAGTGGTACATGGTAAGGCCAAACTGTGCACTCCTGCGGATTAATCGAATATGTGAAGATCACTAAAACACCACTAGAGCACCATGCCTGTTAGTATCAAAAAAAGATATTGATGTGCAGGTGATAATGCATGTATTTGTGCGGAGAATAAACCCCTATTTTGCGCAGCCTTCTTAAAATTATAATTGGCTTATATGCACATTCTTTTCAAAAAATAATTCCTCATTTTTAAAAAAAAATATACTTATAAACCAATTATAAGTATAAGAAGGCCGCTCAAAATACCCCAAAATAACTTTCTATAATTTTAATCTTCAAAAAATCGTTTATCCATTATTGGGTCCAAACCGACCTATTTATACTTTATATAAATTTACAAGGTGGCGAAGCAGCGGCAGGCAGCGGTCCTAAAAAAGAAAAGGATGAAGATTGACTATTGATGACATTTTGAGATCTGATAACTTAAAGTCGTAAGTTGTCACTCGAGAATAAAAGGGAGGGGGTGAGAGAAAAAAATGAGAAGAAAATGATTTTTTATTTTTATTTTTTAGTAAATAGGTTGTAAATTGTAAGTGTAACATAACTCAATACATGTTTCTAATTTTTTTTTTTTTATATTTTCGTAAATTACAATTATTTTGCTGTAATTCAGATATAATAACCATCACTATCACTATTTGAATAGTGAAGCCAATTTATGTAACTGCTATACCAATATCAAACACCGTCGATGGTCGCAAACTGCCATCACTGGCAACCACGAAAAATAATATAGCGCGCAATTATCACAAGAATGATGGATCACATATATTTAACACCAATTCCATTTTTTTTATAGGTAATTAGCAGATCGGGGTACTCCTCTCATTCGGGGTCAAGGCACCCAGTCAAACTTAGTCCGTTGCTCTCCGACGGCTAACACTCCACCTAGGTGGAGCCCTATCCAGGTATCTTTTGGGCCCTTCGACTAATCTAGAGGTATATGTCACAAGATTGGTATCTGGGGGAATCGAACACTCGACCTCACGAGGCAAGCCATGTGTGTCGAGGTCTATCCACCACTGAACAAACTTGTTCGGATTTTAATCATTCATTTGGTGATAAACACGTGGAGTCCATATATTCTTGTGATTTTCTTGTACAAAATTTGTTCGCTATATCACTTATCGGCAACCACAGGGCTAATTTTACCAAATCTATTTTTAGTCAATTTAAACACGGGATTAGATTTGGTTAGCTTAATTAGGGGTGACCAAACAGGATATCGGGACGAGTATTGCCAATACATGATCCCGTCCCGATAAGAAATGGGATCGAATTCTCGATCCCGATACCATCCCGAAAATCCGAATTCTCAAAAATTTTTGAATTTTGGGTATCGGGACTGGACGAGTTTGGAAAATACCCGAAAAATTATAGCGTTAATTTTTTTTTTTACCCAATTTTCCATTTTTTCGATTACACAAAATCCGAACCTATCTCGAATTATCGATTACCCAACATTTTCAGATAAATCGAGAATTCAACCATTGAATTTTCGGATACCCGATTCCCAACGCGGACCGTTTGACTACCCATAAGCTTAATAGAACATTTTCAAGCCCCGAAGACCCTTTGGATTGAATTAAATCATGGGTGGACTTGAGGGCCCCCCTTGGGTCGGTGGCCATATCTATAGTCTCCCTATTTTATACTCAAATTCATATATAAATTTACAAACATATCTCTCATCGTCCGTGTATAAAAATAAAACGTCATATATTTTCTCATTTTTTTCACAATAAATTTGTAGTTAGGGTTCGACGATAATTTTTTTCCCTATGGATTTTGAGTTCTCAAACTTTTTCTATCATATTTCACCGACCAATGTTGATAATTAGGGTTAAATTGAGTTATATTTTAATTATTGTTGTCTCGGTTCAGATATATAAATCTATTTTTTTTATGTTTAATGAAAATATTTTATTCGTGTAAATCTATTTAAAGAAATATTCGTATAAATAAACTAGGCAGTATAAATAAATTAGATAGTAATACTTAATTTTCATTTTTTTTATTAAAAATAATAAAATTAGTAATTTTTAAATTATTAAATATATAAATTATTTTATCACTATATAAAAAATTTACATCGTCCTCTAAATTTTTTTTATTTACACTTCTAACAAATTTCTAATACTTTTTTTTTTGATGCCCCTCGTTTGGGCCCCTAAAAATAATTATGCGTCGGCTATTGGATTTATATATAATGAGGCGAAATCAGTACCCAGACGCAATCTCCATAATTCAAAACACAAGGCTAAAAATGTAAAATCCGCACTGTCTGAGAATGGGCCCCGCACCCAATCGACAGAGGAGCAGTGCCATATGAGTGGACTCCATATTCTCCTCTTTCCCACTTCCCAACTTTCCGCCCCCTCCCCCTTTTGCCCCTCATCTTCACAGAATCACAGCAACTAGATTTGTTAATAATTTTGAGTTGGATTTTTTTTTCCACTCACTGCAGCGCAGCAGGAGATAGGAGAGGGCAGAACAGAACCAGAAAGAGAGAGAAAAAAGGGGTAGGTGGGTGAACAAGAAGACGGGGAAAACAGGGATGAGAAGAATTTAACTGTTTTGTGTTTGCATGGTAGATTGTTGTTTCTGAATCTTGGGCTTCTCCTAAAATAGGCGGGGGGCTAGCTAGAAGGTTGAATCTTTTTAAAGCCTGTTTATTTGGGTGTTCTTAGAAGGCGAGGGGTTGTGTTTTGGCTCAGCCATGGTCGCCAGTGGGAGAAAAGTGAGAGCATTGTTGCTCTTGGTGTGCTTATGGTCTCTGTTCTCGCTGTCTTGTGCCGGGAGGCTTTCCGCATCGAGGCAGAAGCTTGAAGTTCAGAAACACTTGAACAGACTAAATAAAACTCCAATTAAAACCATTCAGGTCCACCCACTACATTCTTGTCTATTTGGACGCCTTATCTGTAGATTCTATGGTTTGTAGATCAGAAAATGTGTGTGTGCGCGCGGGTATTCTGGGAAGGTGCTGGTGGTGAATGTATTCGGGTTTTTTTTCTTCTTCCATTTTTCAGTTTCTTTTTTTTTTTTGTGAGAAATAGGTTTTGAGGGTTGTGCGAGGTTTCTGTTGAATTTTCTGTTTTTTGCTTCGGCCTTTCACTGGTTTGTTCAGTTTGTGGGTTTGGGCTTTGAATTTTCAGTAATTTTGGGATATTTGCTTCTTCCTCTTTAGTTTGCAAGAGATATCTCAAGCATCTTCTGTTAGTGATTTTGCTGGAATTTTATGTTTGTACTCAGCAGCGTGAAAGTCTGAACTATAATTTTTTTGGTCAATAATTTGTCTAAAACTCCTGATAATTTAACAGAGCCCAGATGGGGATATTATTGACTGCGTGCACATCTCTCATCAGCCAGCTTTTGATCATCCTTTTCTCAGAGACCACAAAATACAGGTTCGCTTCTTCTTTTGTTTTGTTCAGGTTTACCTTATTTTCATTTGAGTTCGAAGTGTTTGGGGGGTCTTCTTGTTCTGATGTGAATGCATTGTTCTTGTTCATCCAGGCGAGGCCTAGTTACCACCCAGAAGGCTTGTTTGATGAGAATAAGATTCCCGTGGTAACTGCAGAAACACCAAAACCAATCTTTCAGCTTTGGCATATGAATGGCAAGTGCCCTGAGGATACCATTCCGATTAGGAGAACAAAGAAGGAAGACGTGTTGAGAGCAAGCTCTATCAAAAGGTATGGGAAGAAGAAGCGGAGAAGTGCTCCAAAGCCAAGGTCTGCAGATCCTGACCTTGTCAATGAAAGTGGGCATCAGGTAAATTTATGAGGAACCTCAAAGCAAGATTGTTCTTTAGGTGTTCTTTATGATGCTTGGCGTGATTCTTTCCGTTTTTGTCCCCTTTTGTTGTTCAAACAGCATGCAATTGCATATGTTGAAGGAGACAAGTATTATGGAGCAAAAGCCACTATTAATGTATGGGAACCCAAAATACAACAGCCTAATGAGTTCAGCTTGTCTCAAATTTGGATATTGGGTGGTTCTTTTGGTGAAGATCTTAACAGCATTGAAGCTGGTTGGCAGGTACTTTGTTTAATTGTATAATAGTCTTGAGCAATTATTTGTTGCATAATTGAGCTAAATGGATGGGTGTGTATGATTTCAGGTTAGCCCAGATCTTTATGGAGACAACAATACAAGGCTTTTTACTTATTGGACAGTAAGTTTTACTCATCTTCCACACACGTACCAGATTCTGAAACATTTTAACATGACTTCAATGGTTACTTTGGACAGAGCGATGCATATCAAGCAACGGGTTGTTACAATCTTCTTTGCTCAGGCTTCATTCAAGTCAACAATGAGATAGCAATGGGAGCCAGCATCTCTCCGGTTTCTGCCTATAGGAATAACCAGTATGACATTAGCATTCTCATCTGGAAGGTAAAATTTAAATTCACCTCAAACCACATCAACATTTTTGCATTTGCCCTATGAACGAACTAGTCGGTCCCTTTCTAGTGAGAGTGATGCTTATGGACTCCTTGTACTGGAAAAAAGGTATCTGTTGATGGAGAAATCACCATTATTATACTGGCCAGAGAATGCTGCATTTTTTTCTTCTAGTCACTCAGTTTTCTCTAGTCCCACATAGGCTATTAACTTCTAATTTTTTGATACAATTGTCACTGTCTCATTCAATTGCATACTAGTGATCCATGGCCTAGTGGGTGCAGAGGTGGTGATCTAAGGGTGTGCATTCATTAAGCCATGCATCTTTAAAGTTCTTATTTTGATTCTGGTTTCTCCATGTTATTTAGGACCCGAAAGAGGGCCATTGGTGGATGCAGTTTGGCAATGACTACGTGCTTGGCTACTGGCCATCTTTCTTGTTCTCGTACTTGGGCGATAGTGCTTCCATGATCGAGTGGGGTGGGGAAGTCGTGAACTCAGAGCCTGATGGGCAGCACACTTCAACTGAAATGGGTAGTGGACATTTCCCAGAAGAAGGGTTTGGCAAGTCAAGCTATTTCAGGAACATCCAAGTGGTGGACAGCTCCAACAACCTCAAAACTCCCAAAGACCTCGGCACCTTCACGGAGCAGTCCAACTGCTACGATGTCCAGACAGGTAGCAACGGTGACTGGGGACATTACTTCTATTATGGGGGTCCGGGACAAAACCAGAACTGCCCCTGATGACTGATTCTCATACTGTATCATCATCAACATCAAGTGTTAGTCAATCTAATGTAGAATGATGCACAGTGCCCAACTCCTCCTCCTGTGTGTCTATGTATACCCATTTGGTTTGCTTTTCTTTTCTAGTCTTCGTTAGAGGTCTGTTGAGTACATGTGCTGAATGTGTGTTCAATGTAGAGGTAAGTTTTGACCCTTGTGCTTGTCATTCCTCCTCCATTGTATGTGAATGGGGTGGTGGTGGTGGAAGATAATGGATGTGGCTTAAGTTTCTTGAAAAGATGAAAAGAAACAGGCCCCTTTGTCATTTTCTCAAATCCTTTTGTTGTTATTCATTTGTTTTCTTGGCTCAATTCTTGGACTGATGTGTTTGCCTGCTCAGTCATGTGAATGAAGAAACTATTAGGATTGACCCCCAAAGCCAAAAAAATTGGTCCCAATTTTCAGAAGCAAACGATACAGAAAAAGGGCAAGTCTTTGTAACTGCAATTATTGAAGTTAGTGATTTTTTTGATGTATAGAGTTACTATGCATACAACTTTATTCAAATAGAAAGGGGTGCTTTTTAACCAGTCTGTGCAGTGTCTTTATTCTGCTGGGGGTGGGGTGGG
>JAOWBN010000007.1:286002-297338 GCA_028565015.1 Pinguicula moranensis | reverse complement strand
GAATTAGTTTTTAAGGATACCGAAGGACCGCTCAATAATGTTCCTAGCCAATGCATGCCTCATATTAAATATTTCTTGTGGGTTCGATGGTCGCCTATTCCTAGTTTCCCACTCTTTCAAATGGTACCGAGTTGATCTATACGGCGTGATGAATCCTTCACAATTCATATAACCATTGTCGCACAAGTAGTATGTTCCTGTCAGTGGGACATAGCGTTCAGCTTTGTGTTGTAAACACAATAGGAAGCATAAAGAAACTAAAATAGTGTAGTAGAGCATATCCTTTGGAACCTTGAGTCCTTATGGCGGCTCAATGCATCACGCAGGACCCGTGCGTCTGCAGTAGATCCTTCCCAACCATCGAGCATGTAGACAAACCTCCCCTTAGTATCACAAACACCTAATACGTTTGTTGCCAGAGCGTCTTTCCTTGTTCTATAATGAGGCTAATTTTATGCCGGTGTGTGGACTGGAATGTAAGTGTCATCCAAGGCGCCAAGGCATCCCTAAAAATCAGAATGAAACGTATGTTACATATAAAGCTATACATGTAATTGTTAATAGAAGAATACATCTGTAATAAACATAACCTTGAAGAACCTCCACCGTCCATCGCAACAATCTTCGTTAATAGGGGTGGGTGTAGTGGTAAACCTATCCTTGAGTCGGATAATCGTGTTAAATACCTCATGAAAGACCACGCTTATTGTCTGTCCACTAAGCTGGAAATCTGTTTGCATGGTTTTATTTTTCTGATGGTGCGCTATTGCACGAAGGAAAATGACTATTTTTTCTATCACGGGCACGTAACAGTCTTCTTGCAATGGCATGTAATTGTGTGGTGTTTGGTACAGGAAGTACGAGCAGAAAGGGAGATACACCAGGATGGAGCCAGCGAAATAATCTCTAGGAGTTGGTGAACAATCTGATTAGGGGGGGATAACCCTTCTACTGAAGTAAGAAAAACAGGTTCATAAGGAGGCAGTAGGAGACGGATAGAGGTACAAGTATCCCACCCATCACACTTCAAACTAGAACATAGTTATTTTCTTACTGTTTTGCTACGGTACAGGGTAGGTGGATGGTAACAACTCATAAAAGACAGATACATAAATTATGGTCATGATTTAATGCTGGGGAGAGTAATATTAGAGTATATCTTCAGCATAAGGAGGATTCATAGACACTGCTGTGATGTGTGTGCTTACAGGAACTATGGACACCGACTAGTTAGAGCTTCTAGTGTATTTTCTTTGGTTTTGATCTGTGATACTTGTCCGATTGGAATACTTCCCAATCATTCATTACAGGGATAACTCACAAAACTGAATCGAGTTGTGTACCAATATCCCTATAATGGGAGTTGATAATATGACAGTCATGACATTCTATTTTGGTGAAGAGCGAATGGCGGCGATGAGCTGAATGCTGAGATGTTTTGTGATATTCTATGACGTTAGGTGAGCCGTGTACCATATCACCATTAACTATATTCGACAGGGAGTATGAAGAAAAAACAAGTTGTTGCAGATCAATTCCAAAGTTTGTATCTAGTAAAGCCCATGTAAGGGCAAGAGTGGGTGTTGTATTTTCTTACTTCTTTGTACATAATTTATTTTTATTTGATGAAATTTGGCTTATCAAAAAATAATGGTCATCTTGCAAGCCGTCTTCATCGCGTAATACATGACAAAGTTCTGTAAAGACAAACTTATGCATTCGTAGGTTATGAAAATAGTCTATGTTGTTCCCATTGGTAAGCCTTGTCAGAAATGCCAGTTGTTCAGAAATCTTGTCCAAAATCAAGTATTGAGGCGCTGAGCTGCACTTACGTTTACGCTCCAACTTCTCAGTTTCTTGTTACAATAGTTGCAACAAGGTACGAATGAGTACCAACAGATTTACCCTCAACACATTCAAAATTAATTGAGTACGAGCCATGTCACAGGCAATAAAAAGGCACACGAAGCTATCGATGAGCACGCTCATACAAACCTGAATCTAGAGTGAATGAACATGAGCATCAAATAGATATAGAGTGAAAAATAACGCACAGGCTCACTAATCTACAGAAAATACTCGTGAACCGCAAACTGGCTAAACAAGTAATTATCCCAAGCCATAAGACACTGATTTAATCGTACAAAACCGAATCTATAGTGAATGAACATGAGCATCAAATTGATCTAAAGTGAAAAATCACACAAGCTCACTACTCTATAGAAAATACTCGTGAACCGCAAACTGTCTAACAAGTAATTGTCCCAAGCAATAACACACGGATTTAACCGCACAAAACCAAATCTAGAGTAAATGAATAAGAGCATCAAACTGATCTAGAGTGAACAATCATGCACAGCCTCACTAATCTAGAGAAAATACCCGTGACCCGCAAACTGTCTAAACAAGTAATTATCTCAAGACATAACACACTGATTTAATCGCACAAACGTGCAAGAATACTAAAATTTTTCAGTGTATATTAGATTCGGACGCCAAATACCTTACGAATGATGGCCGACTGAGTGGATTGTTACGATTTGATCGCATGTATTAAGGTCTAATGACAACCCTTGAGATTGCTCAGACAAGTTATTATTTATAGCTCATACTGGGAGTTCGATATTCTTTTTTGGTAGAGGAGCAAAACAAAATATTTTTTTGGTGTTATCGATGATTGCGAAGGAAGTTCTAGCATGTCCGATTTCTACAGTGGTTGTCGAACAAGCCTTTAGCAAGGGAGGATACATTTTAGACGATCGACATTCAAACATTCATCCACTCAACTTTGAATAGACATGTCTGAATTGAATAATTGCTACACATAGAACACAAGAATATGCACAATGCGACGAAGAAGATACATTCGAAAACAGGGATCCTAATACGGCATCGGCAAGCAGCACAAGTTCAAACAACAACGACGAGGAGGAGTAGAGTGTTCTCCGTTAGGTGAGTAAGGTAAGAGAAATACGTGGATTTTAATTCATTTATATATAAAAACATAAATTATACGTAGACAACTTAATTATAAATGTTAACATTTATAGTTAAAGATCAAGCCCTCTTATATTATTTTTTTAGTTTATATAATGTTAATAAAGTTTATAATTTGTAAAATTTATTCAGTTTATAAATTTATATAAAATTTAAACAATTTATAAACTCTATACCCTAAAAAGGCTAAATCCAAATATTATATAAATATATAAATTTAAAAACTTTCTATTGACTTATAAACTTTATATAAACCCTAAATTTATAAAGGTTAATAAGTTAATGTAAATCTTAAACTCTAAACTCTAACCCTAAATTCTAACTCTAAATCTAAACTCTAATATTATATAAATTTATAAAACCTACACTTATAAATACTAACACTAACAATTTTTATACGAAAGATAATTTTTAAGCATACGAAACAAAATTAAAAATGTTAGAAAAATAAAATAAAATAAAACGGAGGGTCAAACCCGATGGTTCAACCGTGTTGGAACCGTATCAAAATCAGTAAAAAAACGAAGGTTGACACAAAGGGCTGACCCAGCGGCAGTTAACTAGCCCCAAAGTCCAATTTTTCTGGATCGGGCCCAGCGGGTTGGGATGGGCGGCATGGCCCGCCCATGTCTAGGTCCAATTATACATTCTGAGAGCCTAATAGGACCCGAGTACCCAACTCGTGTTGGCTTGGATCCACAGACTCGGGCAGATTTAACCATGTCAGAGTTTGGTTGTGGGTAAGTTTAAAGAGTAACGTAAAATGAATTTTTCCCAATATTAAGGGCATGTTTTGTACTACTTCTTTTTTAGATTATTTTTCTTTTTCTCCTTTTTTTTTCAAATTATTTCAAAAACAGTCTTTTAAAACTCAACTTCTCCTTCTCTTTTTTTTTTCCAGTCAAAACCCTTTTTTTGAGAAGTAGGTAAGATACTATTTTTTTTCTACTTCTACTTCTCATAGCAATTTCGTAAATAAATTAAAGTTTATCTTATCAAATTTAACTATAAACACTATTTAATCAACTAGATTTTGATTGCAAATACTATTTTAATAACTTTTTCTCTTTTTTCATAATTTTACCAAACACTCGAAAAATACAAAATTAAAAGGAGAAGTAGAATTAAAAGAAGAAATAAAATGAGAAGTAAAAGTAAAAAATCAGTACAAAATCGGCCCATAATTTAAGGTGGTGAGGTGGGGTGGGGTGTTGAACGTTGTAACTGTCTACCTTCTTCAAGTGTTGTATGGGCTTTGAATTGATTGACCGTAAAAGTAAAACTACGGATTTTAAGGTATCGGTTGGTTGTCAGAGCTTTTATCATTGGGGTTGCTTTGCTCGGCTCGGCTTCCTCCGTGCAGATATTTTATTTTAAAACGATGCACGACTTTTAACATCCTCACACACAAGACAAACTAAAAGCTATTTCATTCCAGGACCCGATGAATGATAGTTTAGCTTTCGCCACAGTTTCTTCAAGAATCAGTTGCAATTTCAATCATGGAGTGTGTTTCTTCAAGATTATTCTCACCTGCTGTCTCTAACTTTTCTGAAACGTGTTCAATCAGGGTACCTCACTCTAGAGCGAAAAGGGCGGATTTACGGAACTTACCACTGATTATCAAATGCAAAAGGTCGAGCTATCAAGATCAAGGTAGCAATTGCTGTTCAGCTCATTCCCTTGATATCGTCCAAGTTTTTATCTTTCCTGAAATGATAATCTTACGCTTTCGATTTGTGATAATGACTTCGTTATTCAATTTGGTGAATGGTGTCTGTTATGTTTATGTTAAAACAACGTGGACATCCGATAATACCGTTGTCATGGCTAAGAGAGTGCAGTAATTATCGCTTAGATATCTTCAAGTTGTCTTTTAATCGATGCTGCTGCTGAACCAACTGTGATGTTAGATTTTCAGAGATTTGCTAAACCCTCGCGTCTCCTACATCCACAGAAGTGAAGGTCTGCACAGATGTTCCTGTTGAGAAGCAGGTGGATTGTATCCCGTATGAAGATTTGGAATCTACATTCAAAGTCAGGCTACGAACAAGTAACACATACGGATCAGAGCGGAGCTGCAAGCTGCAACAGTGGGTCTTAGAATCTGCCACACTAAGGGGTGGAAAGATGTCATCTTAAAAATGAACTCAATGTTGCTAGTGGACTGGATCAGAGCAGAGAGATGCACTCCTTGGTATCTCTTAGACTTCTGGAAAGCCTTTAAAGCCCAAGCTCAGGGACGAAGACTATAGGTGTTGCATCAATATCGTGAGGGTAACTCTATTGCTGACTTGTTGGCCAAACAGGGAGCATCTGGGGTCTCTAAAACCTACTGGTGCAGGGAAGATTTACCTCGGCCTGCTAGAGGCGTGGTTAGACTTGATAGACTACGGCTGGCCACTATGAGGTTTTACTAGACAGCCGGTATAGGAAAATGGATTAGCCTCCACACCTTTATGAAGTGTGGGGTATTGTTTTTGGGGTCCAAGGTCATTATGAGGCCTTGATATTTTTTTGCACCTAAAAAGAGTAAATCAAATAAATGATGGAAATTTATTTTTAAAAAAAAGTAACACATACGGATCAGGTCTCACGGACCTGAACTCTGGTATTTTATTGTGTTTGATTGATGAGAATGGATCTTCGATTTTACAAAGATGACCTGCTACTTTACTGGGAAGCATAAATGCTCAGAAGGCAATGATGGTCTGCATTTCCAAATAGGCTCCAGTGATGAATTCACTTTCAAGGGACCTAAGCTAAGGAAGGTTATTGCTGTTTGGATTGTCTTGTAATCAAGTTATTTTACTTTTGCTATGATGGGATTGCAATGTTTTGCTTGATATCAAAAGGAAATGTTATGATTCCCTCCTGTTGCATATGTTATGATATAAGCTTGACTGTTCTTTCTCATCCTCTTCAGAATCCTTCCTCAGCAGAGAGCTGCTCAGAAACGAGCCCCCAACCAGTTTACATTACAATTTTGAGACTGACGATATCTTGCTTGATGAAAAAAGTGAGGCTTCTATTGTGGAACTCAGATCTCATTCTGTCACATCTTTTGCTGAGGATAAATCTACCTTGTTGGATGAGACATCCTTAAATCCATCAAATGAAGAAAGCATGAAAGAGTATACAGACCTCAAGCTGTCATTGTTTGTTACTCTAGGATGTAATGCTCGTGCTAGGAGGCTCCGCAGTCGCATCCTTGTCCACCTAGGAAAATATCACCTATGCATTCTTGGCTGGTGGATTAAGCGGTTTCATTTATCTTTAGTTATTGCAAAGACATGTTGATGGACTACCTGCACCAGAGCTCGTCCCAAGCGAGAACAAATGAAATTTGGCTCAGATTCTTGAAAGATTAAAAGGTCCCCTTTCCGGTCTTATGTTGGTAGGGGTGGTCATTCGGGAATTCCTGAATTTAAAGTCCCAAAATTTTTTAGACTTGGGAATATGGTCCGAGAACGGGAACAACCTATTATCGTATTGAATTTTAATTTTAGGCAAATTTAGAATTTGGAATTCTCGAAGCCCCAAACTCTCAAAATTTTTGGGACTTTTGGACTTCGATACGGGAACGAGAACTGTTTTCCGTTCCCGAAAATTTTCAAAACGAGAACGGGAACAACCTATTCCCGTCCCAAAATTCCGAATTGACCACCATGCCTTCTCAATTCGCCATGCTAACAGTGAAATATGTCTCGGCGGATGTAGTTGTTGAGGCTAAGTTGCCACCACAATACGCTATCTTTGGAATGATGGGGTTTCTTTTGAGCAAAGTGACAGTTGTATTGGCAGCAGTTAGAGCAATACCACTTAGATTTAAAGATGATGAACAAAGTTCCTAGGATCTTGCTTGTGTCGACATGGTGGTGGTGTAAATAGTTACATACAATGAAGATTTGAAAGTTGATTAGCTGAAGTGAGATTAATTTTTTTTCTTCTATGTTCCGCCAATCGTACATATTAGCTGAAATGTTGGTAGATAGGATAGGATAGGAGTCGTTTTAACTGGGAAAAAAACAACCATGTGGGTTGGTGGTTTCTGGGGACAAAACAAAGTAATGGGTAGTAGAAGCAAACCATCTACTGCACCAGCACAACTTGTGATGACGATGGAGAGCAAAGCAAAAGACGCGAACCTGCTCTTGGAACTCAAAATCAGGGGTGAAGTCACGAATGTAAGAAAGGGGCAGAAAACATTTTTCTGGGGACAACAATTTTGGTTCAATTTTTTAAAAATATATATATATATATATGTGTATATAATATAATATATATTTATTTAAAAACAAATTGGGGTTTCTCTGTTTTTATTTTTTTAAATGTACTAATTTTCTGTAATCAATTATCAACTTCCCAAATTATGAGGCCGGCACGATCGAGTGATAAGGAATTTGTCCACGGGCTCCACATTTGAGGGGTTCACGGACAGTCGACACTGAGGGGGGTGTAGCCTAGAGGCTAGACAAATCTAAGAACATGCTACGTGAAAAATAATAATATTCAGGTCAACATTGATTCAACTTAGAAAAAAAATGAAAAAAAATGTAGGTATAATTTTATACATGTCACCAAAAAACTACGCACGAACATGATATGCCAATCTAATTTATCCTAAAATAATTTCGTTACATTAGATAATCGATCTCTCTACTTTTATTGAGAGTATTTAATCACTTAAATCTATTAAAGTTAAATAATACCGACTAGAATAATGGATAGGCGTACATGAATATTTAGCTCAACTAATTACAAGTTTGAAAATGTTATAGAAACACATGCAACACTTATTTGCTTAATGTACATCACTAATTCATAAAATATGTATACATCCATGAAATTATTTATAATTCCTGCATAAAATAAATTTCACATCCAGAAACTTCAACAATAATCTAAAGAGTGATATTCTATTTATACGATTGAAAATTATGATATTATAAAACAAATAATGCGATTAGGATTTTCTTAAAAAATCCATATTTATTGCTTCATTTTCCCGAAAGAGAAAACGATAAGAGATCGTTTTATTAAATTTAGTTGGTGCCTCCGTGCATCTAGGTAGAACTAGAAGCATTGATGGGCGGTCTCTTTCAAATTTAATTATGAGGCCTTTGGGGTGGGATTTAATCTTATGATAAAATTCCTTTTATTTATTTGTATTTATGATCTTTTATAGTATATATATTTTAGTTTACTCCCACGTTGGGAATTTCATTTGGATCTTAAGCCGAGACAATTCTCTCAATGTTATTTTTTCAATTCATAGAATTCAAACTCAAGACCGTACTATGTTAGTATAGAAACTTAGCTTTCCCTAATATGTTTAAAATGTGTCTAAAATGTGTTCTACTTTCTACCCTATTTTTTTCTTACTTCGGTTTGACCCATGTTCTAACATATTTTGGGTCGTATTGCATAATTTCTTTACCAACACCGTTGATATTTATGGCCTAATTTCTTAACAGGAAAAAAAAATCAAATCTTGACTTTTTCAATATAGATCCAGTGCAGTGCAGCATTTGATTTTCATCAAAAACGAAAAGTAAATTTATTTAAAAAGAAACCGAAGAAAGAAAAACCCACCGCACTTCTCAATTCAACCTCCTCTTGAGTCTTCACCTCTTCTCCTTCTCTCACACACACATTAGCTTGACCCCCTTTATTTAATGCATCCATTGAAAAATCTGTAACAGCTTTTTTTGTCTGCAGCTACACTTGGAATTGATTTACCCATTAGCTTACGTGATGCAGCACATAAATACACTGGTTTAACCGATGAATAGCTGCGTAAACCCAAGTTTATTCACACCGAAGACAATCGATCCAGCTGTAATCTCTTGTTTAGCCATTTAAGTCTACTGCCTACTGGGGATAGAGCAACAAGAATCAGTGTTTGTGCATATGCCCATTATCTGTGGGTATTTGCGGGATATAGGGAGAGTGCGAGCTAAGAAGCTACTGCACGGACTTCACGTTTTTGAAGTGGCTCTATACGCCTGAGTATCGAGTTTTTGTTTGCATTTACAGAGCTTATAAAGGGTACACCTAAAAAGCGAAAAAACGGCGTGGGGGCTCGGAGTCGGAGGTTGACTTCTGCTTTCCACTCATCGGGTTGTGAATTGGGTATATTTTAAAAATTTCGTACCTTTGAGTTCTTGATCTGAGCTCTAGAAGAGGGAGGGATTATTTAAGACTCTGTTGGTGGAATTTATGGAGCAAGCTTATGAGAGGTCTGCAAATGCACAGGGGGTTTTCAGAGTTCAAGCTCCACTGGTTAGTGCAATCTGATCCTTGACCTTTCTGCTTGTAATTTAATGTTCGATTAATGTGTTTCTGGTGTTGCTCGGACGTGATTCTTGGTAATGTGTGCCTCCTGTATAGGATTTATTGGGATTCTTTCTTGGATTCAAGCTCTTGTGTCAGGCTTCTCTTTTTCTACTTCATCCGTATTTCGTTCTCATTTTTCTTGAAGATGCCCAATCGATTACTATCGGAAGTTGTAGACCTTTTTCAAAGGTCTTTAACTTGATCCAACACAGAGTATGGTTGTCAGATATAATATTCCCAAATCTTCTTTCATTCCAATTCATATTTGCTTCCTGGAGAGGATTGGAATAGATGAGCAATGGCCATTTTTTTTGTACGAAGTGATATCTTTCTCCAAAAACTCATGTGCATTAGTGTAAGCTATGAACTTACGGATTGATAGGAGTTTTAAATTTATTTGAGTTCAACCTCAATTGGGAAGGAGGAAATAAGCTTGCAAATTATAGATTGATAGGAGATGAAGGTTTCCGTTATTTGATATTTTAAGCATGGTTTCACGTGATTTCTTTTTATTTGCAAAACACGGATCTGTAATGAGATTGGTGTAGTTATGGCTGTTAATCTTTATATATGTGGCTGAGTAAAGAGATAATTTCGACAAAATTTGCCCTGTAAGACATATGAATGCTCTTATTATGTCAGCATAAAAATGAGTCTACACACAACCGAAGGGTTTGTGTTATGTCATCGTAGAACATGTATAGAAGTTTATATGGCTTCTCCCGGAATATATATATATATATTTTACTTTACTAGTTTTTTTTATATCTATGTGAGCATTCAGTTATCAAGATAGGAATGAAATCGTAAAAAGCTGCTGTATGGTAATTTACTCTAACCATTATATGTCTCCTGACTTGGAAATTTTTGCAGGTTGATTCTGTATCATGCTATTGCAAGGTTGATTCTGGGTTAAAAACGGTTGTTGGGGCAAGTAAATTTGTCCCAGGATCCAAACTTTGTATCCAACCTGATATTAATCCTCGTGCCCACAAGACTAAAAACTCCCGCCGGGAGAGGACCCGTGTGCAGCCACCACTTCTCCCAGGACTCCCAGATGATCTTGCAATTGCTTGTTTAATTCGAGTCCCTCGTGTAGAGCACAATAAACTTCGTCTGGTATGCAAGAGGTGGTTTAAGCTACTTTCTGGTAACTTCTTCTATTCTCTGAGGAAAAGTCTTGGTATGGCAGAAGAATGGGTATATGTAATAAAAAGAGATCGTGATGGAAGGATTTCTTGGCATGCTTTTGATCCAACTTACCAAATGTGGCAGCCTCTTCCACCTGTTCCGCTAGAGTATAGCGCCGCTCTTGGATTTGGTTGTGCTGTCCTAAGTGGCTGTCACTTGTACTTATTTGGAGGGAAAGATCCACTAAAGGGATCTATTCGACGAGTGATATTTTATAGTGCCCGGACAAATAAATGGCACAGGGCACCGGACATGCTCCGTAGAAGACACTTTTTCGGATCCTGTGTCATAAACAACTGCCTCTATGTTGCGGGAGGAGAGTGTGAAGGGATACAGAGAACTCTGCGTTCAGCAGAAGTTTATGATCCCAACAGAAATCGCTGGAGTTTTATTGCTGAGATGAGCACAGCAATGGTGCCATTCATTGGGGTAGTATATGATTGCAAGTGGTTTTTAAAAGGACTTGGAACACATCGTGAGGTTCTTAGCGAAGCCTATACTCCAGAAACAAATACTTGGAGTTCAATCAATGATGGTATGGTTGCTGGCTGGCGCAACCCAAGCGTCTCCATGAATGGAAAGCTTTATGCTTTAGATTGTCGGGATGGATGTAAGCTGAGAGTATACGATGAAAGCACAGATACTTGGAGCAGATTCATGGACAGCAAGGTCCATCTGGGGAATTCTAGTGCTCTGGAGGCAGCTGCTCTTGTACCCTTAAATGGTAAGCTCTGCATAATCAGGAACAATATGAGCATCAGCATGGTTGATGTCTCAAACCCTGATAAACGAGTCGAGAGCAACCCACA
>JAOWBN010000007.1:271215-281954 GCA_028565015.1 Pinguicula moranensis | reverse complement strand
CCCCTTATTCATCATATTAAAGATGGATTAGAAAACAAATAAACACAAACAAATAAGCATGATTTCCGAACGGCTCAGGAATCAGAATTTTTTTGTTTTTTGTTTAGATAACACACGAATCAAAATCTTGTTGTAGCCTTTGGTAACTCCAATTTATACATTACAGTCAGTAGGCATATAGCATAGTTTTCATACCACTACAATAGACCTTATTTACACGCAATAAAACAATTACATTTTTAAGAGCGGAACCATAATCTCTGCAACATGCAAAATTTTGTAGTCTGAAAGAACAAAACTGTCAACAATAACCATCAACTTTTTTATAGCATAGATGATCAAAAAAATATAAAATCTGCCTGTAGAGTAGGTGTTTCTATTCTACTTCTATGCAGATGGTTATTGGACACAAACCATGATATAAAAAGAATACTTCGCACTGAAAGATGAAACAAATAAATATTTAGTTATTTGGTGGTGGTGCAAAACCTTTCTTTGCATGCGTAATATCTCCTCGGGAGGTACGCAATTTTGTACTCACCCGCAATTAACTGGTATATGATTTCAGGGCGGTGGTCATATATCCGGAGGATTAGTCGGGTGATCAGTCGAATCCCGGATACCTCCGCTAACCAAAAAATATCTCCTATAGACAATCAGTACAAACGCATGCCTGACGAGGAGGATCCATTCGGCATTAATAATATTCACTATGTTTTCATATTCTCCATATTCAACCAGTCTAATAGACACCTCAAGTAGCTTGCAGGTACTATGGAACAAGACTTCCTTTAACTGATGAGCAAAAGTAAATAAATTCATGTTGTATTGAGTAAAATGAGAAGAAGTTGAGAGGAAGAGATACATATCCAGCATTGAACCGTATAGAAATCAGAAACCAGTAAGCAGAAAAAGGAGCAAGGAAAAGATCTCTGCAACAAATTGATTAGACAATAATAGATGCAAGAAGTTCCTTACGCCAGCCATAGCAATTTCAACTATGAACCAGGGATTATAATCACTATTACATGTAGCCCAAGAGATGAAGATATAAGCTCAACATAAAATGTATGGAACTTGTATTTTAATGCTCAAATCCAATGACATGTTTCGCAACTGTACCATGTTGAACCATTGGTGTTTACTGTAATCTAGTAACAGAGCACTTAACAAGAAACATAAACCAAACATGAATTGCAGAATTTCTTGCTCTGGACATTGCATGTGCGGAAATTTACATAGTTACGCAAGGGTAATTTGTAGATCCTTGAATAAACAATTGTCAATATGCCGGAATAAGTTACCTTATGCCCGTTTTTGGCGTGTGTAAACAAACTTTGTTACAGGAGGAATTTCCTGAAGCTCCAAATCTCTGGATTTCGCATTATCATCAGAGACTTCCAGCTCCATGTCATTGGTAAAATCAAGCTGCTTCTCAACAGATTTAATAACTGAAGTCCTTTTGAAGTTTAACCGATATGGAGGAGATGGATTAAATGATTTGTTGCAGCCCAATTCTGGGTCGTCATCCCCACTAGGTTCTAAAGATACACTTTTTTTATGCAACCTAGTATTCTCAGAACTGTTGGCATTACTAAACTCACCTTTAGATAGGACTGTTTCCTTTTGTAGCGTCTCATATTTTCTCTTTCTTATAATGGATGGAGTATTTGGAAAGCTTTTTGCAGCAATCCTAAGTATAGATTCAGGAGTTTGTGCCAAAAAGCTCCCTCCACCTTTCACACTTGGTGGTGTAAAGAAAGCTGCCGGTGGCGTTGCTGGAGAAATATATGATTCAGACTGCATCAAGGAAATACCCGCCAGATTTGTATCCAGTAGAACACAATTGTCGAAGGTAGGTGGTTCATAATATAGAGTCCCCTGCTGTCGAATACCAGCATCCAGTGATACTCCTACTATGCGGTACTGATCAGCTTCTCCACATATTCCAAGTCTCTCGGGAATAGATGCCATATTCAAGAAAATATTCTCAGATTTCAATGGCAGATCCTCATGATGGCTAACTTTGGGAATGATAGGTTCATTCAACTGACAGGCTGTAGAATCATTAATGTTGGGCATAGTATTGATCTTATCATTGCTATCAACTTCACAGGCATCAGCGGTTTGACCTAATACTAAGACAACCGAGGCCAATTGCTCATTTGGATCGAAATGTGGTTCTTCAATTGGAGCTGCCCAATCGAGGTTATCCCCAAAACCATTTTGGGGAATATTTTTGGAAACTTGGGGAAGGTGGCCAGTAGACAGATAGAAGTCCAACTTCTTCTTGAGAGAGCTATTCCAGTGATTCTTGATTGCATTATCAGTCCTGCAGAGATCAAAATCCAGTATGCCTCAGTGGAATTGTTCAGTACTTACTTTTCAAGCATCTGAACTTCTATTAAAGGACATGCAACATCGGAGATTAAAACTTTACAAGAAAGGATATAGATTGCATAAGAATCAATTTCAGTTAGGCTTTATCGTGATGTCTGGTTTTCTTCAGAATCAATACTAGGTTACTTTCAGACTGACAGGCCAAGATTTTCGTGTTTATGCGTTATATAACGTCAAACCTGAAACACAACGTTGCCTTCTTGGCAATAGTTTTGGTCTAATGGCATAAACATCATTAAACTAATTTTGCATACGAAATGCGGACTGTACCAAGAAAATACAACAGGTAGAAAGAGAAATAACTTTGACTATGACATCACTGAATTAGAGCGAAAGGCACAATTGTTCTTGGTCAGAATCAAAATTCTTTAATCCACCATATCCAACTCCATTTCTTTTTCCAGTACCACATATTTGCTAGAAAATAATACCTTCCAGGCAGAAGCTTCGCCAATTCAGCCCATTTATTCCCATGAATGCGATGAGCACTAAGTAGAGTGAGCTCCTCGTCCAAATTCCAAGCCTCCTTCTTTATATGTGGATTCAAATGATTGTGCCACCTGAAAGTTTTCAAATAAGAAGGGATTTCCTTGATACTCAATTCATAGTAGACAGACATAGCTCTTGCACATTAACATATGCAACAGCAAGGCAGAAGTAACTGTCCAATAGACAAACAAGTAAATTTGCTTTACTTGTAATATAAATAAGTTGCACGTTGAATAGTATGACGTGTTTTCATAAGCTCCCATAATTTCATACAGATTCACTGGTCAGATGTCAACAAAAGATGACTGCACTGAAAATAAGCACAGAACTGGACAATAATGACAAAAATTGCAAATTCCAATATACTTTTTAGCAAATGGTTTTTCAATAAAGACATTATATGCATTGGTCTGAGTATCTTTAATATTCTTAAGCAATGTATTCAGAATTTTAATTATTCAACACGACAAGGTAAATCAGTAGATCAATTCGAAACAATTTACATGAACAACATACAAGTATGGAGTTTAACTTTAACGGAACATATACTAATGTTACCTTTCACGGCACTGCTTCCCAATGCGACCAGGCAATGACTTTGCTATGACAGACCATTTTGTTGGCCCATATTTGGCTACCAGTTCTATGATTTTATCATCCTCCTGCAAGTAAGAAGCAGAAGATTAAAACCCGGTCAGTGGATGTAACGCACTAAAAACAACAGATCTTAAACATAACGTGAGGAAAAATAGTTGCTCGCCTCTTGAGTCCAAGGACCTTTAACAAGTTCTGGATTTAGAACCTTTTGCCATCGGTGCAAGCACTGGACTTCTGACCTATCCGGAAAAAACTCAGCTGCATTGTTAAGATGTTAGTAAAGGACGATAATTAAGAGTTAGTGAAGAATGTTATGGGTGAACATAAAATAACAGAGCTGATGGGCTGGGCACAACTACAGCCTATATGATAAGTATCAACAGCATGAACTATTCCCGAAATAGTTTGACATAAATTGTTGAAAGAAAATACAAAATTCTATAAACTGATCCAACATAAGTTCAACAAGTAATTGGCAAAAAGCTATAAGCAGTTAGCAATTTCCTTTATAAGAAATATTCTCAAAGTACTTTAACTCAGCTGTGCAAAATGATCAGACGAGCTTTACGACACAGTACATTCAATTCAAGATGCAAATATGATAATAATCTTTTGCTGAAAGAAATAGGATTTGGGGCAAAATTCATACCAATTTTCTTCCAACTCTTCCCTCTGAAAGCTGCAACAGCTTTTTTCAATGTATCATCCTATAGCAAAAGCATTACAATAAATATATGCAGGCTAAATTTAAATACCAGATAAACCAACGGATAGAAGTAGAAAAAATGTTTTATCAATTCTGCAGAGTGTCCCCTCAACATGCATAAAACTAGTGGTAATCATCATTCAACATTAAGTTCAAGCATTCCTTCACCATTCATCTCTCAAGTCTCAAGAAAACTTCATACCTCTTCTGGTGTCCAACCTCCTTTTGCTCTTCTAATTGGACCTGTAGTTCTTCTGTTAAGAAAAAAGAAAATAGCTTTAAAATTTAGAGGACCACATTTTGTCTAAAAGGTTTTGTGCAATTTAAACTTTCAAAGGAAAAAAGAAGATCAAGAAGAACAAAATGTGTGTCAGAGAACCCAACATCTGGTCAATGTTTCATTCAAGAATAGAGACAATAACAACAACATACCCAGTATATTCTCAACTAAGTTGGGGTTTGGGGGTTAGATGTATGCGGCCTTACCCTTGTAATTATACAAAGAGGTCGTTTCCGTTCATTCAAGAATAGAGACAAGATGACAAAATACTATTCGACCGGAGCAAACCCCAAACTTTAAAGGACAAGTAAATAGTTCCATAAGCCAGCAAAGGGCAAATCCGTGGGAAAACATGTAACAACCATATTCCATTCGTGTACCCATTTTGGGTAAATTCAACATGATAAATTCACACAATTCATCCTATTTTGGTTCTTATCACAACAGCCATTGTTGGTTCAGATTAAAAAACCCAATTCAGACAGCAATTGAATATCTATATAAAAGACTTGGAAGAAATCCTGACAAAGGAAATGATGTGTGCATCCCTTTGTAAGTATCTGAAGTAATACCTTCGAGATGGAGAAGTGCTGGTAGGACTACTTATCCCAGGTGACCTGAGTACGATGTTGCTACTGTTCTCTGAAACAGAAGAGCTCAGAGTAGCAACAGATTCCTTTCTCTCGAGGTAAAAATGATCAGCTTTTACCTCTGCCATTAATAGCTATAGGTCATCAGATTTCCGTGGTCCCGAACTTCCTAAATTCAAAATTCGGCAATCCAAGGAATACAGTTGAGAACTAAGAAAATCGAAGCGAAGTCTAATATAGTAGACTATAATTTTTTCAGCGGTATTATCAAACCAAACTACGTCTGGATCGAAAACTAAATCATAATCAACAAATAACCTAAATCAGGAGAAGAAATTACAAATTCGAATCATGCAAAATCTAAACCCTGGACAAATTACAAATTACAAGAGCAAGTTAAAAGATAAGAACTCACCAAATTAATCAAATGACAGGTGGGAGAAACAAGAAACTCCAACAAACTTACGTGCAAGAATCCAATAGTCTTGAAGAATCACACTGACCGACCTCACTAATTGAGAGACAAGCTCGTGCAATACTTGAGCCCTAAGAAAATAGAAAAATCTGTGAATTAGAGAGAGAAAAATCCGAGACCTTGCCCGTAGAAGGTGGAGGAGCAAAAAGATTAAATATTGCTAATATTAATATATATTTTGTATGTAACGAATACTTACGAGGGGGTCATCAGCGGCACCGTTAAAAAACCGTTTGTTCTTGGCAAACGAGCAGACGATTGAGTGACGGCGTACTTGACCGTTAGGAGTAAAAGTTTGAACATCAAACGGCACATTTCCTCGTCTTGCCGCAAGTAACATGGCGAGCGTTTTATCGAGGGTAATTTTTCCCGGGTTAATAATACCCACCGTTCAAATAGACATAGATGGCCCATATCTAGCCGCCTCGAACCCTAAGTGTTACCGTGTTCAAACACAGAGCGGAGCTAGGGGAGACAATGGAGTCTTGGTCCACCAAGATTTAAAAAAGCGCTCAATTATGTTGAAGAATTGTCTACGACCCTAAATGTATGATTCGGCCATCTCTCTAGATCTAGACTTTGTCTCGATCCAGACTTCTCTCACATGTACTCCAACGTGTCTTGAGTATTAGGACTAGGAGGATGCGCATGTCCATGTCCAACTCGTGGATAACAAGTTTGGCCGAGACACACCTGGGTCATACACTCAAACGAACCTCTAAAAACTAGGAACTATTTTTGATTTGAACCATAGCCCATGTGTTAAGTCGTTTGGGTCCAAAATCGGTGCCCACCCACAAGGACCTTACAAGTCGTTTGAACATAATAAGACAAAAAAAGCACTACAAAAATAAAAATTGACACGAACAACACTAAAAGTGCTACATCGGTCACGCGTGTGGGCCTTTCTTGACCAGTGATCGTTTCCTTTGAGCTATTCACCGATTTGCTCATGTGGATCATGATTTTCTTGATGCGTTCGCTTTTTTCCTTTCCTTAGCCATGTCCCTACGTTCATGATAGGCTAGATCTCGCAAGGTTGCCTCATCCATGCAGTCCAAAGTCTTGGACGCTGTCTCGAGTAGCTCAGGCGACTCGAATGCTCCTGCATCACATAAGTAAGCCCAAACCAGTTAAAGCATTTTGACAAAAGCTAATAAGGCGATGGGCTTGTAAAGAAATGATGAGAATCTTCCCAGTTGCTTCAAAGCAAAGCACATAGCATATCTCTATAAGTTGGATGTTCACACTTCTATCTTGCAGATTATCAAGTGTCGGAACTGAATTTTGCAATAGTCTCCAAGAGAATTCCTGAATACATTTCATCGCCAGTTTGTCCAAAATTTTACCCAATTCTCTATTGGTGCGTTTGGTAGCTGGATTAAAATTATCCATTCTTTGGCCAGCAAATGAGATTACAAAAGATTCGGAAACACACGACTCATTCAGTAGACTGAGATTAGGTGGATTATGGTAACGTGGGATAGACACAGAACTATTTGTATCATGGGACTAATAGTGGATAACACAACCACATCACCTACTTTGTACTGCTTTTACCTAAATATCCCCGACCCTCATTAGATAATATTATTCTGTTAAATTTTTTTCTTATATATAAGCATTTTACCCAATTCATATATGTAAACGTTTTTCCCCAATTCAAACCCAAGAACCCTAAAATCCCATATTTTTTCATGGCCTCGTCCCATTTCTCACGACAACAATAGAGAATTACCACAATAAAAATGGAACTCATGTCATTCATGATCGTAAAGGAAGGGCAGATATGGAATGGTGTGTCAATGGAGAAGATGGAATCTGAGGGAGATTCTCCCAAACCCAAAGTAAAGCCAACAATGAATTTGGGGAAGAAGGAGCAACTGATTCAAAGATGACGCTAGTATCCAGAAATCCACCTCATCTAACATTGTTCAATATCATGAATCGACTGCTGAATAGGTTGGAATCATCTACCTATGATCATTGCTAAAAGTGTTCAAAATGGTGTTCACTATCATTTCAGTTACATCAATCTTGATGATGATTCAGACAAGGCCAAGTTAGTGTGCTTCCCCAATGCATATGGTGATCTTGAGGCTGTTGATTTCAAATTGAATGGAATGTTACTACTATTTGGCTACGCTTTTATTTTTGTTAACTTTGAACACAGTTGAAAAGCTTTCGTTTTGTCAACTTTGAACATTGTTATCTCCATTTTGTGTTGTTGGCCTTGTTTGGCTTTTATGGATATCTAAACAATTAGATACGTTGAAGTTGTTGGTTTGAAGGGTTTAACTGTTTATATTTAGTTTTAGGAATCTATGTTGCCTGCTTATGCCAAAGAATTGCGGTACCAATCTAATATTTTTTTTGGCTAAGTTTATCCACCACCCTTTGATATGTTAGTGTGATCTCGACTATTTAATGCATCAGCTGTTGAACCAAGTTACATGTAATGAGTCAAAAAAACAGAAATTACACGACTAATACTTTATATTAGACATTAAAAAAATGCTTGCCATAGATAGGCTAAGGCATCACTACCTCACAAAATGATACAGGCTAACTTCTCAACAACTTACAAGAACGATCCATCCAACCACCATGTTCATAATCCACAGTCAAGTTCCAAGTCATCAAAAATAGATAAGTCATTCCAAATAGGCCAATTCAAAGTCATAAGTTCAAAAGTCATCAAGAGATTTGTTCTCACTCCCATTTGCCCTTGAAGAACAAGCGCATCCAATCTTCCCTTCCAACATGATCCTGTGTCTTTTAGATTGCATATTGGGACAAGTGCAGTAGCACGTGGTCTACCAAATCAACTTTCTTCTCGAAGGTCAGAGTAGAAAACTCCATGAGATTCTGAAAAATCAACTATGTGTTTTTCTCATTCATCTCATCAGGAATGAGCTCACCCTTGGGGGTAGCAGCAACCAGAGATAGGCAAATGTGTACGTGCAAATGGGTTAGGCACGAAAGCATGGAAAAAAATGTGCAAACATGCCTAAACTGCACGCACAAAAATGTGCGTGTGGCGGGCCAACTTTTTTCTGTGGAAAACGTGCATGTGATATTCGCCTATTTTACAAAACGTGCACGTGTCAGGCTTGAAAGTTGAGCTTGCAAACTATAGCGTGCCTTACGGGCTGGCGTGCAGTGCGAGCCAGCCTGCACCGTGAAAATTATTTTTTTAAATCGTCATTTAAATTACATTATCTTCTTTATTAAATAATCAAAAAATATAAAAATAATTTAAAACATGCAAATGTCTGTGCCTCATTTGCATGTGGGCAAGCCCAACCCGACACATATTTTACGCGTGCTGTGCCAGACATTCACGTTTTAAATATGTATGATTTATGGCGTATGCACATTTACAAAACGTGCGTGTGCCGGGCTGAAAACTCCAGTCCGCAAACCGTGCGGTGCGGGTAGCAACAGCCTGTTGATCAAGCCACTTTTGAATCTTATGGAATAAAGTTGTCCTCCTCAAATGTGATTTTCTGCTGATGAATCTGTTTGCTAAGAAGCTTGGTACATAGAAGCTAGGGCCTTCCTCTTCCTGTTGTTGCTTTGGCTAGGTTCCATAATTGTTTGTTTGGGAGTGCATGATTTCTCTTTGTCCTCACTACTTTCCGCCTCTCCTTTCTTCTTCCTCTTCAAATGCATCAATTAGCTCCATATCCTCTAATGCTAAAGAGAAATTACCACATAGTGAACCTTGTGCTCTGTACTTGGGGGTGAGCAATCGGTAATCAGTATATGGGGTAGGTGTATTGTATATCTTCTGGTGGGGAGCATGTGTTAGCCTCCCTGGCGTTGCTTCTCAAAGAGCATGATGGCATCCTTGCATTTAAACTCGGGGCCCCCTCTTTCGTTATTGCATGCTTTGCAAGGGGAGTATGATGGATCCCAATGCCAGAGATTTCCTCTCTTTCTTTTTTCCATAAGGAAGGAGCCCTACAACTCTCCTTTTTCCTAGGTCGTGGGGAACCTCAAATGAGGTAATGCGCATCGTGGAGGCAACATATTCTAGGTTTTTTTATCAATGAGGTGCCTCGAACGAGGCTGGTCTTTGACAACATTTCCTATTCATAAGCATTTGCAATTGTATAGAACGTAATTTTAAGGAAAAGACATAACAAAGGTAATAAGTCATGGGAGGGACAATGGTCGGTCTTCTTTCACCTATAGATTTTATTTAGCTTGTTGGTGTTCTAGGGTCTCCCAAAGACACTTCCTCCAATGTTTCATGAAGGTTTGGTCCATTCTTCTGGGTTTCATTTACCCGATAGGTTCCCTCCCAGTTTGGGTTTCTATTGTGCTTTTCGTACTTCTCTAGACCAAGTCTCCCTTAAAGGTTTGAGCCTTATATTTTTATAGTAAGGTGGCATCTTGGTATTTCAGGATGCTGCTTGCATCCAAAGATCTCTTCTCCTAGAGCAACTTGAGATATAGAAATTGAGCTCCCTAGTTTTTATCATTTTTGTAATTCAGAATCCAGAGTGTGTGGATGTTTACTCAGCGGGTGCTACTACTTCAGATCCATAAATTATAGGAAAAGGGGTTTCTCTTGTGGCCATTCTATAAGATCTCCGAAAGCTATACTACGTGTCATGATGTAAAATTTGTGCGGAAATGTAAACATAAGTGTGTGTTAAGCATACATAACAAAATTTTCAGAGATCTTTTGACCAAGGATCTTTGCCAATTTACACAACTTTATGGTATAAGGGAGAAGGAATTTGTTTACCTCTTGTAGAATCACTAAGTCATGCAAGAAAGCTCCTTCCGTTGAGGTATTCAAGTGTCCACCCTCTACAGTAGTCCACACCATCACTTACCTTGATGTTTATACACCCTAAGTGTATAACTTATATGTGTATAAAGGAGTGCTAGCTCCAACATTTAAGCCTTATAAAAGAGAAGAAAACTTGTTCAAGTTTGTGCCAAAAAATTCCAAGTCTTTCTCATGTAGAGAATGCAACAAGGATGTGGAACTTCTCAACATTTTTTCAAAGGACTTATAGCCCGACCAACTCCATATATTTGTGATAAGATTAAGGTATTTATATAGGTGGTCTTGTGTCTAAAATGTCAACGCATGTTGTAGCTAAAGAATAACATTTAACCATAGCTTTACATGTGTTACAACAATTGACACTTCATGCTTATGTGTCATGTTGTTGTAAAATC
>JAOWBN010000007.1:252120-263418 GCA_028565015.1 Pinguicula moranensis | reverse complement strand
AATGTTAACAGTCAAATTACACCAACCTTCTCTAAAATGACATTCTTTGCCTTTTCCTTCTGCATAGATTCCGACTTGGAGGAACTGATTGAGGGTGTGCTATCAGAGATAGGGAGCTTCTTAGGCTTCTGTCAACCATGAATAAAGGTTAGTACTAAAAGAATAACCAAGTTTCTATTCTTCCAAAATAAAATTGGTTGAGAAGGAATACCTTAGCTTCTGGGGAGCTATCGAATGCCTCACCGTGATCTCTATCAGGGCGTTTACCTTTCTGCTTAGAGGTGCCAAGTTTCTTCCTAATACGTGAAAACAGTGATTCGGATTCTGTGGGTTCTGTAGTTTTTACTTTCCCGTTTTCATCTTCAGAACCAACTTGCAGTTCCTCATCTGATCTCGCAAAGTCATTAACCATATTTTCCTGATTTGAATCAGCATGCTTCTTAGAGCCCTTCGAGCCAACTCCAACAGAAGATTTATGACCTTGAGCGGATGTTCTCCTACGTTTAGGCACAGGAGTATCCATTGAATCATCATTCAGTTTTTCCTTCAGCAAGTCAGGGGCACTTCTCTTTTTGCCAGCATATCCGTGGCCATTACTCGATGGAAACTTGCTAGTTGTACACAGACTATCCTGATTTATTTGATTCACCATTTTAAGGATATCAAACTCCTTTTCAGTAGCTCCAGCTTTTGATGCCTCATTCTTTGCCTCTTTTTTTGTCTTCGCTGCCTTAGCTTTTAGACGTTTCATCAACTTTCCCAGAGGCATCTCACTGCCCTCTGTTTCACTATCCTTCATGATATCATCCTCCGAAATTACAGGGTGAACCTGAAGTTGAAAATAGCAATCAGATCGTCTTACAATCAAGATAGAACGCCTAAAGCAACTTCTTGGAGTAATTTTCAAGTCTTACAATTGCATTGGTTTTTATTTCAAGTGATTCAAAGTGGGCCAAGACACCCTCATCTGCCAGCCAGGTTTTCTCTCCATCAACCTATCATAATAAAAAGTGTGGTCACATGAATGGATATCCTAGAACACAATGAGATTATAAGTTTTTTTTTTATTTTTTATTTTTTTTAGTTGTCGATTCAGAAAGGAGACTATAAGGTCCCCACAAACGTAGAATGAGAACTTTTAGATGAAATCGTGAAAAACAAAAAGAACTTCAATCTTCTCATTGTGAGAACTTGATGTAAATTACTTTTTTTACATGCATTTTGGACTTAACATATTAGTTCATTTTTGGGATCTCACATACTCAGCGAAGATCTGAACTCAGAATCTCTATCCCCGTGCCAGTTTGAAAGAAATGACAAAAAGACAACTAAACAAGCCTTCAGCTTCTAATACCAGGAAAATTGTATACAGACATGGAAACAAGGACACATGCAATATGGTGAAACTCGACTGAACCGACGCAAATAGTATAATGACTGATATTTCTAATAATGTTCACCGTGGCCCATATGAAGGAGTTTGAGATTAGGACAGTTTCATACTCTAGAGAAGTTATGAAAAAGTATGAATAGAAATTAAATCACCAGCAGCAGCAGACACAGATCGTTTGCAATAATGAAACTCGGGGTAATAAAGATTTAGCAATCTGTAAACTAGCTCTTTCACTGCATATCTCTATAAAACTGCAGCCAATCCTCCAAAGATAAACAAACCTAAAGCCTTCATATAGGAGCTGTTAACTTTTATCATAGGCTCCACCAAATTGCCCAGACATCAACTTCTGAATGTAGCACATAGCATAAGGGAACCACTTGGACCAGATGAAAATTATTAAAACAGAATGAAAAAAAAAAACAAATCAAATCAGAACAATTGATGCAGGTGGAGAAAATGCCACTCTTAGCTTCTTCATCATAGATACGAAAAACTCACATAAATAAGCGTCCACACACTCTTACCAGCATGTTAGTTTCCTCTTGCATCTCATGCATTTTGTAATGCATAGGAGGCAGTGTTACAGAAACACTTGACTTTTGAAGATCAACTGGGTCTGGAGCTAAACGCCTAATAATCGCCATTCCAAGATCACACAGTGCATAGGAATTCTGCGATACATGATATTAGCATCAACTACAAAACATAAAAATAACAAGGACCTCAATAAAATTGAATTGGGCATCCTATCTTCTAACATGAATAATCAATATCTAGCCCCTCTCTGTCAATGGAATGCAATCAAACAACGAATCAAATATAGTGGGATTATAAAAAGATACAACTACTGCTTAATACCCACCTTTGACTTGGCTCTGTCAATCGCATCTTCTGAGTGCTTAATAGATTGAAAAACTGAGCTTAGCAGTGAAATGCTTTCCTTGTCCCTGCTAAAGGATAAATCAGATTTCCCATCTGCGTTGGCATGCACCAGCATAGACAGGAACGTATACAATTGCCTGAAAAAGAAGTATACAAATCAGCTGGTTACAGAAGAAAGAAGTTCGCTTTCTGTCGAATTACATCACAAGCATGGTTGATATCCTTTTTTCTGCAATTTGCAAGGATATAATTCTTGTGATTAGATTATCAAGGTAAAATACATTCTCGAAGACCGTACTCAATCATATCGCTTTACAAAGACATACATCTGTTCAGCTACCAAATTTTCAAAGTCACGCTGACTTGCACAAGACATGCTAGATACACTCAACAGCTTTTTCGGTAAATTTTTCCAGTAGATGAATCTCTTTAGGTATCCAAAACTGCCAAAAATGGGTGATTTCTTAAGCGAGTATCTTTATAAATTCTTTCGTGGCCTTTTTTAGTGTGAAAACATTTCACAACATGCTAAAGCAAACCCATCATAAGTAGACAATAGATAACTCTTTTCCCATTTGAGAAATGATGCACGTGCTCAAATAAACGCTTTAACTTTTAATACAACCTGCGAAAACAGCTGTCATAAGGGTTCAATTGTCAAGTCCGGTGTATTTTAGAAAGTTAACATAACGTGCACACGGAAGTTTATTTCTCATTATTAAATGCGCATCACGTATGAAGTTTGCACACACACCTGCTGTCTAGGTGACATTTTTTCCTCAAGGCTTGGACAGAAAATTACTCCTCACAGCTGAGTGGTTGCCAATTTGACACAATATAATGTCTCTTCCATTTTAAAAACCTTTATTTTGTAATACATTAGAAATGTAATGTATAACTTACGTAACCTTCTCATTTAATCCATGTAATTCATGGGCTTTTCTATCCAATCTACTAAAGGTTCTCACTTGTAGCCCATATATATAGCATCAAGCCACTTCCAATCCTCAACAGTAATAAGATTCTTTCCATAAGAATCTGATTAAGTTACTCAAAAACAATCGTAGTTAATAAATGTGCAGCGTGAATAAGCGCCAAGGCCGCATGCTTTTAAGCACAATGAGCAAAAACTAGATACTACTTTAATTAAAGAGTTAGCCAAGCACTTATTATGTCTTTCCTTCTATGAAAGACACTGTACTAAAATCCAAATTTGACATAAAATTTGGTATCTACTGTCTGCTTCTTAATTTAGTTTACAGTGTACTGATGACTTTCTTTTTTATAGAAAGACCTTGAGTGACATTTGTGAAGCCAAAAGGGCAAGCAACCAAGAAAAACAAAACAGAACTCCTTAGCAATGCCAGCTCATCCTAATTGTAGTATTCTGACCTCCATACAAAAATATATGTCAGATTACTAGAATTCCTTGCTTAGGCATGAGCCAAGACGTTACGGGTAGCTATGCAGACGAGCAAACAACAAAAGTTACAAACAAAATTCCAGTTACTGCCTTTTGTCCTTGTAACTTTCTATTTATCTTCTAACCATAAAAACTCATTTTTACGGTTCAAAAATGGAAGTAGCAGTCCAAATTAAAGTTTGCACACTACAATTCATCCTTCTCGATTAGGTAGAGGATTTGGCTAACTTGATTGCACACTGAGAATTTATCAAGATTGTCATTTAATGTGAATGCATCGACCTACCATTATTAGCCAACCAGTCTTATGAGATTATAAGCATCAGACCTTTTTGCATTTTCATAAACTAACTGATTGCATTTTGTTAAGGTTTCTTCTTCCATCTGAGGATCAATGCGTCTTCCAGTTCTAATAGCATAAACTGGTTCTTTATAACCAAAAAGTGAAATCAGATATCCCATGGCATTCACCACTACGCTGTTAGAGATGCATTTCGTAATCAATTTACCGTGCCACCTATTTGTTTCCATCTCCAAAAGAAACTCTATCGCTGATAATATACTCCAATTATGTATATTATCACCCTATCATATCTAAACAGATAAAATCTATAAATCTAGATCGAAAGACTAAGAGTTATTAATCTTTAGTAAATAACAAGCTTGATTCACAGAGATTACAAACCCAAAGCATGAGAGAAGCAAATCTCGATTATTTAACCACAACCATGACAGAATCTTCAAGAGAATAACCCTTAAATTCCATTTACTCCATATTTTTAAATTGTTAAGTCTTTTGATCTTACTTGATAGGTGTTATAGCTTCATTGCAAATATTTATGTTCTCCAACATGGTGAACTAATACATGAATTCAGAAAACGCAGAAAACTTAGTGAAAACTAAACCACCAGACCACACCTCTTATATCTTTGTTTGCTTGACCAGGACACCACTCAGGGTGGGGAAAAAGGGTAGTCGGGAATGAAATGGCGGTCGGAAGGTGGAGGGGAATAAGCATACATCAAATGTATCATCAATCCGAATACTATTATCTTTAGTTGAAACCCAACTGTTATCAGGATTCATATATGACTTTTCAAAGTACCTGTACATAGGTTCATATGTCTTGACATCTTTGCATTCATCAATGTTAGGAAATGAAGGATGATGAGCAAGTGAATGGACCACATATGTGAGAATGTATTCTGGATAAAGGGGAGGACACGTTTGATCAGTCAGCAGAGAAATTTGCCGTCCCTTGCTTTGCTGGCACATCTGAATGACATCACTTAAATAACTTTTGTTCTGGGAAAGAGATGAAGAGAATAAGAATAGTTATTCATTTATGAATCAACCAACGACCTTTATCTCTAAAAAGGTAAGGAACCATTGGTTGCCTGCATTGAATGTGTGGCAAGTCCAATCCCCATAACCCAGACCCACCTATCCCAAAACAAAAACAAAACACAGCATGCACCAATGAAAGATACCAGCATACCTCTTCCAGATCAGACTCCAAAGCTGAAATATCAAGCAGGAAGGCACATGCATACTTTGGATCTAAAATCCGATCCCTCACATATTGGTGAACTTTGCTCAGAAGTAGTTTTTTTACCTCAGGGAAGTTATCCTACAAAATCAAGGTGAGAGCAGGAAAAAAAAGGGTCCTTTTTAGAGAGTAAACCTTAGGAAGTTCACCCCACAAGCAACCAAGACTTCAAATTAAGTAAACCTGCCTCTGAAGTTCTGAATGTGAGGTAAAATACATCAACAGGGATTTTTTGCTCCCATTGCTTCGACAGGCGGAGAACCGCTTTTGCTGCGGCAAGTTTTAGATGAGCCTTGTCTACTAAACTGAACATGGATGAAGAGACCATATCAGTGACAGAAGATCTGAAAGTAAACTTATTTGAATATAAAACAATTATAATAAAATATAAATTAGATTTGGTAAATGATACTGTGAATATTACCTTGATACTATGTCTCCTGACATATCACCAAACAAGAGAATATTCTTAAGGATTTCGATAATATTATCAATTCCGGAACGAAGGTGAGCATCTTTAACAGGTAAATAGCTCTTCACTAAAGTTTTAAGTCCAAAAATCTGCAACAACAATATGATATTTCCTTAGTTTATAATATTTCCAGACAGCAAACTATTTAACAGACGAAGGATGTCATGTATGCCATGGACAGACCTTTAAAGAACAAAGTTCACTCCTGTCATCCCAACAACCAGATGATTCATTTCCCGCTATCTGTAATTCAAGAATGTTTTGTAAAATTCTAAGCGTTAAAACATATGAAGGACTGTAAAAAATCTTCCCATTTCTGAAGGCTTACATGTCCAAGCTTCAGTATGTTTTCCTTAATGAACTTTTCAACCTCGCTTTCTCTTGTTTCAAAGACCGACATAGCAGCTTGTGCTATACATCCAAGAGATTGTAGGACCGACGGCAAATGAGACCTTTCTTCAAGCATATCAACTAGCCTCTGTTACAAAAATAACAAAAGATGGAGTCATCAAAATTCCAAAAACTGTGGAAGTAATTTTTTTTGGAAAATATATTAGTTAACCAAAATAAGTATGATGAAAAGAGTAACCTTGTATAGAACAGAAAGTGACATTAGACCATCATCTTTTGTGATAGATGCCAGAGCATGAACAGCATACTTGGCCTGCCTTCGGCTACCCTCGATGCATATGCGCTCAAGAATAAGGTCCAAAGGACTATAAGAAACAGAATAGCATTTCGGACCAAGAAGAAAACAGAAAAATAAGTGGAGGAGCAGCAGTTGAAAGAAACTGGAAAGCAAGATATATGTTTGAATAGACTAACCATGATGAAGCACCGAGTTGCTCTCTGATAGTTCCGCCAGCCTTGGCAAGAATATGCAAAGTACCTTCCTTTATTATTTCATTGTCATCCTCAAGAAGACGTACTAAATCCTTTTCAACGCCATGAAGAAGTGAAGGACAAAATCGTGCAAGAATCTGTGGTATCATTGCATGAAAATGGGAAGTTAATTCCGAATATTACAGTATGGGACAGGACCATTGAAGATAATCAATTTCGAAGACATTTATCTTATGAGATTCCCAAAAGTAAAATTGAACTGCTGATTAACAAGCTCAGCCCTTCATGGGATAGGCACCCTAGGAACCACATAGTAAAGATCAGTAATTTTAAAGCTACCCTATAAAAATGGAAGTGGTAAACCATCACAAATAGTGGGATATTTTTAAATCAAATTGCAAATAATGAACCCTAGATGGTTTCATTTAGAAGTTATCAAACGTAATGTGATGATTCAATACCAAGTAGTTACATACAAATAAGATATTTGTTCCTCTCTAAAACAGTCATACACAGGAAGCCCAGAGCGAAGACTCTTTATATAAACAAATATATTTGCAAGAAATCAATTAAAAAATGCCATACCACAAGTATCGTCATGCAAGACAAAAGCAAATCAGTATTTCCTGACGATTTCTGTACACCAGATTCCAGAAGAATTTCTCTAACATGAGTCTTGTCAAAAAGCATGTAAGAACATTTCTGTGAAAGAGTACTCAGAAATTCATTGAGCTGATGCTCTTCACCGACTAGCTTCAGTAGATCATCCTGCATGAGGCTCACAAAGTTTGAGAACTCGAGGAATTTGAAGTTGACTGCTAAAGAATAGGAGGTAAATATGGAGGAGAGGAGAGGGGGCACGTAGAGGAACTTCAATCGTCAGTTCCATTTCTTACCTGTAAACCAGTGGCTTGAGGAGAGCTAGTGTTTGGATCAAGAAGTTGTATGAATATTTTCCAGATGTTGGAATCTTTAAGTTGATCAAGCATCTGAAACTTCTCCTCTGCATTTGCAGGATCCGTAAAGCAGCGAGACATGATACGGAAGCAAAGGGTTTCCTTTTTTTGGATCTCAATTCTATCACTTTCCTGGAACAGGACACAGATCTACCATTTTGAGCAAAAGCTCATTCCAAGACTCTTCCAGTAGCCAACTGGCAAAAAGAGAACTGCTTATAGCAAACCTGAGATAGCTGTCGGAAAGAAAGGTACTTCTGCATCTCTTGTTGTAGCCTGCAAAACATCAGTGAACATGATACTTGCAGCTAATGTCAAAACAAAATTAAAAAGCAATCTTCCAATGATCTGCAAACAATAGCACCCTTATTCCTAAAACAAACTTCATTTACAAACCTTTGCTTCTGCTCCAGAATCTTCTCAAGAGCCTTGACCTCAACCTTTTCAAATCCCAAGAAAACCCTCACCCAATAAATTACCTTATTTTTGACAGAAAAATTAGTTGGGTACAATGAAGAGGATAGGATGGGCTCAATTGCATCTGATCTGCAAAAAGAATAAAAGATCAAGGCCTCACCAACATATTTAATGATAACAAAATAACAGCAGCAGCAAACTTTATGATCCAAGTATTTTCTAGTCAATGTTGTTCCTCGTTTTGTAGCTCCTCAAGCACCACTTCTAAAAGAAATCAATTTATGTTTTGAAAGAAATTGCAGCACCTCAGCTGTACTTACAAGATTATTTGAGTGAAATTGTTCCTTTTGGACAAAATTATAGATTTTTCCTGCCCTTACAATTAAACTAAAACAGGTATAATCAGCAGCTCATAAAGATACCTGAAATCTCTATCGTAAAAGCACCTCAGAATCTTCCCAACTATCCAACCATATTCATCAGCCCTTCTCAAGTCACTGGTCTGCTTCATACAAGAAACTCTATGTATCTCAGCCAACCTCTCCAAGGTATACCTTTTAACAAGAAGCTGGATGTTTGAAGAAAAAGTTATCAAAACACCAGAAAGCAACAGGGATCAGGGAAAAAACAGGTGGGTATCCTTACAGATGTGTCTCGAAGTCTTTCAGAGAGCAGTTTAACAGTTTCAACTGGAATGGATGTGATTGCATGGCATACCACATCACTAACCACAGAGACAACTTGCTTGCGGACATTCTCATCATAGTCCAAAAATCGTTCACAAAGAGCAGCTGAAAATGATTTATCCTGTTAGACTAAGGACCTAACAACTAGTTTGGGTAGATAGTAGCAGCATTTCTTACAAATAATTTGATGAGCTTCGGGCCGGAAAGGATTCTCTAAAAGACAAATCTTGGCATGCTCAAGGACAGACATCCTAACCTCAACCGCTCTATCACTCAACCTCTTCAGAAATTCCAAAAATACCGGCTTGAACACCTCGGAAATATTAGACCCCGGGAGAGAAACGAGGTCACCTACTAAACCCACCGCTTTTAAACGGACATCCAATTTATCACTCTGTAGATGTGAAATATGGATTACAGAACAGTCGAGATTTCAGAATGGAAAATTAAACTACCAAAATTTAAGGAATATAGCAAAAACACCAACTTGGACATGATGTGTCCAAGAGATACCTAAGTGGTTCAGCAATAGCAACACTCTAAGCAATGAAGATTCAAGAATATGAATGCAGGGAACCTTTCAAGGAAAGCACAAATAAACATGCCATATTTAAGAAAAATTCTTGACAACCCAGAGAGTAGGTGCATAAGTACGATGTTGGATGATTACCAGCAGCTCTCCGGTAAGATAAGGAACAACGCCTGATACCACTTGTGGAGCACAACAATAAACATTATAGAGTACACCATGATAACTAATCTCATGCTGCAGTTCTCTGCTGTCGCCGGACATTGATGACACAAGGAAATGCTTTATGCTAGGTTCCAGTTTTGCAGCACACTTCTCAATCACATTCATAGCAAGCCTCCTTGCAGCCATAGTTACATCCTAGAAACAAAAGCTCAAATATAAATTCGACACGAGGACGCTTCCAATTTAATGGACACCATGGCTGAAAGAGATCGTGATTTTTACCTTCTTATCACGATCTAAAACAGCTAATAGTATAAGTAAAAGGTTATCGGGTACATCTTCACTTTCTTCTAGGAGAACCTCCATGATTGCCTCCATCGAATTCAAGACATTCTCAGGATATTCGTCTCTGCACATGAGGAGATAGGTTTGCATGAGTAGTTTAGATCATTAAAACAACAGGCGCGTGCAAACTGAAAACTAACAAAGGCATTTAACTTCAGACTTACCCACTCCACAAGCAGCACAAATGCCAATAATTTAAATAGAAAAGACAAAAGGTCTAATGTTGCAAATTGAGAAACCAAAGCACAAATGAATATACAATACTCTAACAGTGCGATTCTAGAGAATTCACAATAACAGAAATGACTATGACCAACTCCCAATAAAAACATGTAACTAGCAGATATGCTAGTAGCCCAGAAGGCTGGCATATCAATAATAGAAAAGCATCAACTTTTGCCATATCCCTTCTTCAAGCTTTAAAGATAAATACAAAACTCACCATTGGAAAAAAGTAGGAATGAACTACAGCTTTTATACAGGAATAGTTCAATGCCTAACGAAATAAAAACATGATAATCAGGAGGCAAGCTGATATTTTTTGCATGGCTATTATTCAAACAAATCCTGAACCAACAAATCGCATACATTGGAGCATCGCACATCTACTTGAAAGCAAGGAGTTCAACAAGTAAGCTAATGTTATACCACAATTCATTGCAGAAACATGCAGTAAAGACTTCCCTAAAAAACAAAGAGTAGACAAATGTGCAGTGCATGATTTCTAAAAAATGTCACTTTGGCACTCAATAAGAATGTTGAAACACAATACCTGGCAAGGGTAAAGAAAATATTGAACATTTCATTTATGAGATCATCACATTCAAGATCCAGCATAACCACACATGATCTGTATCGTGCCAAGGTTTCAAGAATAGCAACCCTCCTTCCAAACGAAGGAGAACTCATATCGCTCAAGTCGCTGAAAGTGCTCACAATTAACTGAAAAATATCCTGGAAGAGAATAACCAGCAAGATTTACACCAATTATAAAAAGTGAAACTAAGAGGCATGCTTAATATGGATATTACAAGTCTTTATTTGGTTCGGAAGTACCTTCAACACGTCGTCATCATAAGGAGGCTCGGGTGCAGTAATTCGAGTGATATCACAGGCACATGAAGCCACAAAGAGCCTGATCTCTCGATCTTGATGTTTCAAAAGTTCTGGCTTAGCGATGGCATTTAACAGGGACTGCAAGGACCCCATAACTGATTTAGAAGGTGACTGTTCTAATTCAGAAAGGGATGCTGCTGCTTGCTGCAAAGGATAATTGAAGTTAATTGGAGCAACCAAAGGGCATTTCAGGTAGTTACACACAATGAGCAGAAACACTTGTGCACAACTAGCTTATATCCAATTTAAAAGTGATTGTTTTCCATCAGATATGTGTGCCAGAAATACTTCAGATACTACTCATAGACACTCAGGTAGCTAAAAACAACAATATAAGGATCTCAGGAACCGCACACCTTATCCCCACCCCTAATTACTACAAACCAAAAGATTGGGTACTTCCCCATATCTGAAAAAAGATAAGAAGTAGAGATTGGAAATATATACAACAAGCATCACTATCAGGAGAAGAAACATAGTAAATTCTGGAATGCAGTTGGAAATAATAAGTAAAATTA
>JAOWBN010000007.1:216934-230427 GCA_028565015.1 Pinguicula moranensis | reverse complement strand
AAAAAAAAACCCCCCCCCCCCCCCTCCCCCCTTATATTTTTTCTGGGTCCGCCCTTGCTACTACCCATTCCTAGTGAGCCTTGGACGGATCTATCTATGGATTTCGTACTTGGTTTGCCACGGTCTTAGGGTGGCAAGCACTCCATCTTTGTAGTGGTAGATAGGTTTTCAAAAATGGCAAATTTCATTGCATGTCACAAGACGGATGATGCATCCCATGTAGCAAATCTGGTTTTTAGGGACATTGTTAGGTTGCATGGCATGCCAAGAACCATTGTTTCAGATCGAGATGCAAAATTTCTAAGTTACTTTTGGAAAATTTTGTGGGAAAAACTAGGAACAAAACTTTTATTCTCAACTACATGCCACCCCCAAAACAGATGGGAAAACCGAGGTAACCTTGTTACGTGCCATCATCACTAAAACTTAAGAACTTGGGAAGATGATTTGCCACATGTGGAATTTGCTTACAATAAGAATGTTCATTTCGCTACTCAATTTTCTCCTTTTGAGATTGTATACGATTTTAACCCCTTATCTCCACTTGATCTAATGCCTTTACCTCTAACTGAGCGAGTTAGTGCAGTTGGTAAAAGAAAGGCGGACATGGTGAGGGTAATCCATGAAAGTGCTTGAAAGAACATTGAGCGGAGGACAACACAATACGTGCAAACAAAGGGCGAAGGAAAGTGGTGTTTGAACCCAGGGAGTGGGTGTGGCTACACCTACGAAAGGAAAGATTCCCGGAGAAGAGAAAGTCTAATCTCCTACCAAAGGGAGATGGTCCTTTCCAAGTGCTTGAGCGCATCAATGACAACGCTTACAAGCTTGAGCTACCCGGTGAGTATAACGTGAGCACAACATTAAATGTCTCTGACTTATCTTTGTTTGATGCAGGAATAGATTTGAGGACAAATCCTTCTCAAGAAGGAGGGAATGATGAGGTCCAAGCATCAAGACCTACAGAAAAGGAGACAACCCGAGGGGCAATGGACCCCGTGGAAATATCCAAAGGGCCAATCACTCGAGCACGCTTCAAAAGGTTCAAAGAGGTCCTTGTCGCCTTGATCCATGTTGCTTGGGCCGAATGTAGAACTCAAGAAGACACTCAATTAAGTAACAAAGAAGAAACCCAACTTCTTCTCCAAATCGGCCCACTTAGGGGGAATATGCATGTGAAGGCCCAAACCGATTAATGGCTCACCAAGAGGAGGTTCACCCTTTGACCAAGGGCATACGTGACCATGCACATGGTGTCTACAACCTTGAACAAGCCTTTGATGATCCAACTTCACATGGTCAAGGCATGCATGGGAGTTATGGGCTCCAAAATGCATGAACATTTATGGGGGACAAAGACCACCCAATGGAGGAATGGGGCACGGTCCTCCATGTCTAGGAGTCACTCGAGTCCACCCTTGGAAGCTTGAATGGAGTGGAGAATCGGTAAAAGCCACAAAGTCATTACAAACCTTTCATTTCGAGTCATATCTATTCCATTTGAACTCATGTGTAGAACTCACGCCTATATAAGGCCGTGCTAGGAGATGAAAGATCTCAACCTTGGTATATTGCATTTTTTGAGGCAATTTGGATTATTTCCTTAGTATTTTCAAAACTTTCTTTTACAAATTATCTAAAGCTTGTTTCGGGTTTTAGTGGCGTTTACATTTTGAAACACACGGAGACTTAGTTCTCACCTCCTTTATCAGTGAAGGGTTAAGGACTTAACAACGTTTTGATCATAGATCCTACACTCAAATCATCACGTGATTCGTGGGTTTAATCACAAGTTGATTAATTTCACATCACATAACGTCATGATCAACTTATCAATTCCCCTTTTATGAGGATATTGGTACATAGCTTGGTTATGTTTGAAAAGATATCCCTGTAATGAATGGAGGTGTGGTCATTCAGTAGGACAATATATAAGATCACAGACAAAGATTTGCTATGGATCATCCTGTGAACTGGCCATCAGCTTGTAAACCTTTCTCCCCTTTGGGTGACGCTGTAAGAGCTCTCCTTTCTTGTGTTATTCCTTGAATTTATCCGAACCTGACTGGTAACTAATTGCCTGAAAGTGTGTATGATGGACAGTAGGGCAACTCAACTCAGAGGTTCCTGAAGCTCAGGAGTTGTCTTGTTCGAGTCCTCTCTCTTTTTTATCCCTGTACCTCAATGATTCCATAAAAAAAGTGAGATGAACAAGGTAATATCAAGTAGAGAGGAATGCGGAAAGGTTTGAGTTAGCGGTTGTTCTTAGCATATGTTTCCTTTGATGGATTCTATTGGTTAATCCTTAGAACAAAAGTCAATAGGTACTGATCAACATTGACTGCAAACATATCAAATGTGACATATCTTTGTAAAGGCTACTTATGTGAATTTGCATTGTGGATGTGTGCAGTGTATTGTGTAGTACACATAGGAGGCTTTTGGCTCATTTCTATGCTTAAGCAATAGTACAACAAAACTCCCAGTCAGCCATATATTTCTTATTAAAATTGCATGCAAACTCTTGGATGCAGTAGCCAATCCACCAAGGAATATAGAAACTGTATTGGATTTCAGTGAGCCTTAATATTCACCCAAGTATTTTGTTGTATGGCCTGCACTTCCTCAGAGATTATTGGATGTAATAAGGTTTGCTGAACGTATAAATGAAAACATCATCGTCTTTACAATAGTTGACATTATATATGTGCAATACCAACAACAACAAGCCAAAATTCAGAAGAAAAAAAGAGAGCAGTTAATGTATGTAATACCAAGAGGCCAAAATTCAGAAAATGTATGTAAAACATAGCGGGCAAATAATCCATTATGTTTTAGGAAATGAAAAGCTCAGTGCCTAAACCCAAAACCCCAAGTGCTAGCAACAAAAAGTTCAAAATCCAAAAGACCTACAGACATTCACCCTAAAACCCGAATCCTAATTCACCAATGTAGGTTTAATTAGATTTGAAGTAAAGATTTGTGAATTAGAATAGGTTAATTGAACCTAAGAGCTCAAAATCGAAAAGCCCTAGTACCCCTATGGACATTTTCCCAAAACTCGAATCCTAATTCACCAATGTAGGTTTAATTGGATTTGAAGCAAAGATTTGTGAATAGGTGGATCAATACGAAGAGCTCAAAATTGAAAAGCCCTAATAACCCTAAAAACATTCCCCCAAAACCCGAACCCTAATTCACGAACAACATATGTTTAATTTGATTTCAAGCAAAGATTAGTGAATCATAATAAATAATAATCGATTGCATGGAATTCGGAAGTATAAACCTTGGTCCTGGAGGGCATCGCCGAAAATCTTAGCCGTGGTAAGAATTGGAAAACCAGGATTTGAATTCTCTGTCGCGCACAAGAAAATGGATTTGTGGGATAGATTTTGGTTATTTATACACAGTTTTCTTGTAAATTGCTTGATAGTCAGGGGTATTTGCGTAACTTCACATATTTTTGGCCGGACAGAATTTGCGTCATAACCATTGAGTTATCCCGGGCCCGGTCGGGCCGAGACAAAATTCATTGGGCCATGAGATAACAAGTGTGTGTGCACTAAACAACGGAGGGTTATCTGACATAATGTTTTTCAGGAACAAGCTACCAAACGCAGCCTTACTGTAAACTTTGACTTAGGCATTGTTTTTGTTAGCTTCTGTTTTTCGTTAATATTGAAATATATAGAAAGAAGTTAAAAATAAAATACTATGAATTTGAGAAGTGTTTAGTAAAGTTGTTGAAACTTAGCTCTTTTTTTATAGGTGAAAATTAGTGAAAATGGAATTTGAAACAACTTCATCATAATTTTTGTTCAAGTACTACTTCTCGATTTGTTTGTTTTTCACAACTTAAAACTAGAGAAGTAAAATCATAAATTTGCTTCTATAATGCTAAAATTGAATTTCTGTTTATTGAAAATCAAAATGTGATTTTAGACTTAATAAAAAAATGTGATTTTAGACCAGCTATAAAACAATACCTCTAAAATAAATAGGTGAGTATCATTAACTGAATGCAATAGTTACATTTGATTGATGAAAAGTGATACATCTTATGTATGTTTTTTTGTAAAAGATAGTATTGGACATGAGTCAAATGCATGAAACCGCTGTGATTTGGGGCAAAAATACGAAAAGCCCTATGGTTTGCAAATGGACACAAATCTCATCATGCTTTCAAAAAGCAAATACTTGCCCCAATATTAATTTTATATACATTTTAAATATTAATGACAAAAAATACCCTTAATTAAAGTAGGCACATTACCGCTTGTAGTTCAAAATTAAGCATACTAAACATTATGGTTTCAAAAAATAATACATTTGCCCAGTACTAATTTTATAAAAAATTTAAGGGTTAAGATCAATTTTATTCCCACATAAAAACTAAAGTTTGACTTTTGTCAATTAGAATTCATAATATCAGTTTTAGTCCGGTTGTATTCAATATCTTAACCAACCAACTTTCGTCATTTTGACACGTTTTAACTAAACAAATTATTATATTTTAAATAGAAATAATAAAAGAAAAAAATGAAATTAAGAAAACCTGAATTTTATTAAATTAAAAAATATAAAAATGAAATGAATTGAACTTAAAAAATTAAAATAAGATTAACTAAATAAAAAATAAAGGGAAAACTGAAATTGAAAAATAGCATAAATTGAAATAACAATAAACTGAAAGAACATTTAAATCATAAATGCAATAAAATTTTAAAAATAAAATAAAAATTCTTGTAGAAAAAATATTCTTATGATTATTTTTTGCTTCATTCATTCCAATTTCCAATATCTTTTTATTTTATATTATTTTTTTTATTGAATTCTATATTTTTCTCAACCTCTATTTTATTTTAATTTATCTTTTCTTATTTAAGTTTTTATTTTTATTTTATTTTAATATACTTTATTTGAGTTTTATTTATTGTACTTTATTTATGTTAACAATATTGAAGAAGATAAGGATGAAGAAGAAAGGCAACTTGATTTTCGGGACTCAACTACTCAAATCATGGAGTAGATTTGATTAGGATGATTTTCAAACTTTCCTTCCTTGTAATCCTTGTAATCCTCTACTTACCAAGTGTAAAATAAATATGTCTATAAATCAATAGCAATACCATAGATAGATTATTGAAGATCTTCCAATTCAGTATCTCTCTCGACTGTTCTTCTTCAGTTTAATTCTTCTTTCATGGTATCAGAGCATTTGGATTGCGCCCTTTCACAGATCCAATAAACATTCATGTTCCTCTTTGTGAATTGTTGATGTTCTTATTGAAAGTTTGGTGTTGTTCGTGGTTGATTGTGTCTCTTACGATGGTATTGATTCCTTTGTTACTGCAATTTGGATGTTCAGATCTCTGTCTCTTGACCTGTTCACCAGATTGTGACAAGCACATGTCCCTGATTCTTTGACAAACTCACTGTCAAACACCAGAGGCACAGTTTTAAGTCTCTACTTATCTTCTAAACGCTAGTTTCTTACTCTGTGCCAATGTTTTTGAAGACTCTTTGATGGTAGCAACTCAATTCACTGCTCCGAGTCTTCCCCCGGTTATTATTACAAAGTGCGATGGTCTCAATTACCTTGTGTGGGCATCGCAAATCTGTTCGATTTTTCGTAGCAATGAGCTGATGAACATAGTTGATGGCTCGGAGAAAGCTCCTGCAGAATTCCTAATTGATGCTGCTGATGGTGTTGCCATTCAGAAACCGAATCCAGAGTTTCTTAATTTGTATAAACGAGATCAATATTGGCCACCCAGGATCAATTCTACACTCACGGAACGCGTCCTTCTTCAGGTTTTTCACTTCAAAACTTCTGTATAAGTTTAGGAATACCCGTTGAATAAATTTTGGGGCAAATCCAAAACAGAAGTGTTCGACTTACAGTGCTGTCTTCAGACTTTGTCCCAAGGAACCAAATCCTGTGTTGATTACATTGATTCTGCCAAGAGGATTGCTATTGAACTTCGTGCGACAGGGGCTGACATTCTGGACGACGACCTCATTTCTTACGTCGATGGAGGTTGGAATTCACAGTACGATTTATTTGTTGCTCAGATCAATTTGTTAAGAGACGAGAAGGGAATGGAGTTTGAACGGTTTGAGAAAGCATTACAGCCGTATTTAGGGAAGATTTCGACTGGTGTTACTGAGGCAACCGCGTTCTACAACTGGAACCCTTCATCTCTTCACGACCAGCAGCAATCTTGTGGATCCAACTTCTGGTAGTTTGGACCAAATTCTGGAAGTGGGCCTCCTATCCGACAATCTGGTGGTCAGCCCAATTTGGGCTGTGGGATGATACAAAATAATCAAACTCACAGCCCATCTCTGCACAATAGGGTTGCTGGGTCCAACTGGACAGATCAGCTATCAGGCCGTGGACGACAGTCCAATGGGCCCTAGCTGACGTGCTGCAACAATTCAGCATCCCGGGACCAGTCTACTGATATCGGCCCATCTGATGATCCTGTGAGATGCCATGTTTGTGATCGACCCTTTCATACTACCTTGGACTTCTATCAAATAACGTATTTTGCCTCTCAGGGGTGCCACCCGACTTCACAACTTGCTGCTATGGTTGCTCAAACAAATTTGGATGATAGTGTCTAGTTTGTGCATAGCGGGGCTAACCATCATATTACTAATGATTCTTCTCCCATTTTGCTGCAGCAACCCTATTCTGGGTTAGATTCTGTAGCTGTTGGTAATGGTTCAGGTTTGCAGATTATGAACACTGGCTCCCTCTCTGTACATTCACATTTGCATTCCCTTAAAATGTCTCGTGTTCTTCACTGTCCTAATAACCCTGCTAATTTACTTTCCACGTATCAATTTTATGTCGATAATCATTGTTATTTTATTCTCACTGATTCTGGTTACTTTATTAAGGACAACAAGATGGGGCTGACGTTGCTGAAGGGACCCAGTGAGGGCGGTATGTATCCGATCAAGATTGGAACCAACACTCAGTCAGTTAAACGTGCTTTGGTCATGTTGGTACACAACCTACTTTTTCAGTTTGGCATACACGCCTAGGACATGCTTTCCCTATTACTATTTATCGTCTTATTAGTCAATCTGATATTTCATGTTCTGGTCGTACTCTTGAGTCTGTGTGTGAACCATGCCAACTTGGCAAGCATAAATAGTTTCCTTTCGAGTCATCTAGTCGTGTTAGTACACATTCATTGGAACTCATTCATTCTAATGTATGGTCAACTTCAGTTTATTCAATCAAAGGCTTTCGCTACTATGTTATTTTTATTGATGATTTCACTCGATTTACATGGTTGTATCCACTGAAAGCCAAATCTGATGTGTTTGAGACGTTTCTTACATTTAAATCTCTTGTTGAAAATCAATTATCAGCTAAGATGAAATGCTTTCAAACAGATAGTGGTGGGGAATTCTGCTCTAACCAGTTTAAAGTTTCTCTCAACATATCAGGCATTTTTCATTGACTTTCCTACCCACATACTCCTCAACAAAATGGCCTCGCCGAGAGGAAATATCGTCATATTGTGGAAATGGGGCTAACTCTATTGGCTCAATCTAATCTTTCTACAACCTTTTGGGTTGAGGCTGTCTCTACTGCTGTGTTCATTATTAATCGTCTTCCCACTGCTGTGTTAAATCATATTAGCCAATTTGAGAAATTGCTTAAAATCAAACCTGATTATTCGATATTTAGGTCATTTGGTTGTACCAGTTACCCTCTTCTTCGCCCCTATAATACTCACTAACTCATGTTTAGAAGCTCTAAATGCATCTTCATTGGGTATAGTTCACAACACTCCGGATATAAGTGTTATGATCTCACCTCTCAAACAACATATCTGTCTAGGCATGTTATATTTGATGAAAGTGTGTTCCGGCTGGCTTGGATCATACAGCTAAGACAGTCTCTTCAGCAGCGCCTACTCCTGATATCTCAGGTACTACTTATCCCTTTGTAAGACCCTTTATACCTGCATGCATTGGTCCATCTCTGACACATGTACTCCGGTTGCCTCAATCCATGTACCTATTGTCCCTACTCACCTTTTACCTGGTCCTGACTTACTATAATCATCATCATTGTTGAAGTATCCGTCCCACACCGATTAGAAGAACCCAAAGTAGAAGGGTTTATATAGAATTACCAAACATTACTTGGATGAGGCCTTTTAGGGATAAAAGCCCCAAAACAAACCCGTGAGGTCTTCGGCCAAAAGCGGACAATATCATCCAAGTAATGTGGTGTCTAGAATTTCTACATGGTATCAGAGCAAGATTTATCGGTGTGGGCCCCCGTAATGTGTCGTGTTCCATAGAGGTGCACGCACGGAGGTGCCCCCCGTAGTGTGTCGTGCCCCAGAGAGGTGCACGCCCCCCAGAGGTGGGGTTTGGTAGCCTTAGAATAAGCTCGCCCCAGATGTTGTCATGTCTAAACAGGATATACCCAGTTGGACTTGAGGGGGGAGTGTTGAAGTATCCGTCCCATACCGGTTAGGAGTACCCAAAGTAGAAGAGTTTATATAGAATTACCAAACATTACTTGGATGAGGCCTTTTGGGGATAAAAGCCCCCAAAACAAACCCGTGAGGACTTCGGCCCAAAGCGGAAAATATCATCCAAGTAATGTGGTGTCTAGAATTTCTACAATCATCATCATCACTGCCTCTTCAACCCTCACCCTCACTTAATCTACCGTCTCACCCGATACTGGATAACACTGATATAGTACCTATCACTGCCCCAGAGACCGACCTATCAGTTACTCTATCATCCACCACCATCCAAACCTTTATCTTGTACCGGGTCATCTCGTTCTAAATCTTTTCCAGACTATCATCTTTACTATGCTACTCGACACCCCCTTCGTGCTCTGGTCAGTGTTCAGATCCCTCGTGAACCTACCACTTACCTACATGCTTCTTCTTCCCCAGAATAGCAAGCTGATATGAAGGAGGAGTTTGATGCATTAGTAACCAATCATACTTGGTCCCTGTGCCCACGTCCGCCTGAGCATCATGTTATTCGATTTAGATGGGTGTATAAAATTAAACAAAAATCAGATGGATCTATTGATCGGTATAAGGCTCGACTAGTTGCTCATGGTTTTCAACAGGAATATGGTCTCGATTTCACTAAAAATTTCAGTCATGTGGTGAGGATGACAACTCTTTGTGTCTTCCTTACTATTGCTGTTCACTTTGACTAGCAGATTCGATACCTTGATGTATCAAATGCTTTTCTTAATGTTGATCATGATGAAATTGTTTACATGGAACAACCACCTAGCTTCGTGTCACAACAGAATCTTGGATATGTGTGCTCTCTCCACAAGGCTCTGTATGGCCTTAAACAAGCACCTCGTGCTTGGTATGTTCGATTATCACAGACCCCTGTGGATCTGGGATTTGTGTGTTCGCCTAATGACTCTTCTCTTTTCACATTTCATTCGGGTGATGTTAAGTTGTTCCTACTAGTCTATGTTGATGATATTCTGGTTACTGGATCGTCTAAGAGTGCGATTAAAGCTCTTGTGACAGGCCTTCAGGCCAATTTTCGACTAAGAGATCTAGGGGATCTTGGTAATTTTATGGGACTTAAAGCTGCTCGAGATTCCACCGGTCTTCATATTCGACAGAGCAAGTATATCTCAGATCTACTTGATAGAACTAAAATGGTTGGTGCAAAGCCCCTTCCTTCTCCATCATCCTCCAGTTGTCACTCGAATACTTCAGATGTATCTCCTCTTGGCCCATCTGATGTTACTTTATACTTACAGATGATCGGAGCATTACAATATTGCACTCTCTCACGTCCTGACATTGCATTTTCTGTGAATCAGCTGTGTCAACATCTCCACAGTCCATCTGTTGCAAATTGGAGTCCTGCTAAGCGTGTTATGCATTATTTAAAAGGTACCCCTGACCTTGGACTATGGTACATTGCAGGCTCATTACAACTTCGGGCATTTTGTGATTCTGATTTGGCCGGCGATCCTATTGATCGAAGGTCCAGTACTAGTTTTGGAATATTATTGGAATCTTGCCTTATCTCTTGGTCAGTCAAAAAGCAATCTGTAGTTTCTCGTTGAATTACAGAAGTTGAGTATCGAGCAATGACTATTACCACCGCTGAATTATACTGGATTCGCATGTCATTTCGTGACCTAAAAATCCCACTAAGTGATTGCTCAACTCTCTGTTGTGATAACTTTGGTGCTTTAGCACTTGCCTCCAATCCGGTCTTTCATGTTATAACAAAACACATAGAGGTAGATTACCATTTTATTCGTGAGAAAGTTCTAAATAAGGATATGGTTATTCGGCATCTTAGTACCCATGACCAGGTAGCTGATATTTTTACTAAAGGCCTCGGTACTTTTTGCTTCAAGTTTCTTCGTGCCAAACTCATGTTGCCTCTGCCCCCTATTCGCTTGAGGGAGGTTGTTAACTGTATTGAATAAGATAAGGATGAAGAAGAAAGGCAACAACTTGATTTTCGGGACTCAACTACTCAAATCATGGAGTAGATTTGATTAGGATGATTTTCAAACTTTCCCTCCTCGTAATCCTCTACTTACTAAGTGTAAAATAAATATGTCTATAAATCAATAGCAATACCATACGGATAGATAATTGAAGATCTTATCTTTTCTCGATTGTTCTTCTTCAGTTTAATTCTTCTTTCAATTTAACAGTCCCTGATCGATTATACAAAAATTCTTTATAGAGGAAAGAAAGGGGGCCGAAGCTTTGTAGATGAACGCAATAGAGAGGGACTATGCCTTGATTTTAGTGAAAATATTATTTATTAATAAATACACATATTTACTTATCAAACAAAAAGTTAAATTTTCAAAAAAATAAATAAATCAAGAAACCATGGGATTAATCTTCTCGTCGCAAATCGCAATTGGATTTCTATTCCAATAATTGGAAAGCTGAAGCCTGAACTGAATCAATCGTCGTTAACCCTGCTCGAATTGTTGCATTGCACCTTTTCCATCTCTGCATTAATTACTACTCTTATATGCTAATTAATTATCCTTTGTTTTTCTTCGTAAATTAAAAAAACACAACCTTGGCAGTAAAAGTAAAAGCCAAACCGTGGTCCGTGTAGATGCCACTTGAACTTTGACAAGTCAACAGAGTTATGCGGCTTTCTGATCTTCAGTGGCCTTGACCGGAAGCTTTCTGATCTTCAATGTCTTAGCGATTCATCTGTTTTGATTCATGTGTTTGCATGATCGTTACATTTGTTATTAGCAGAATTGTAATCTTATCCACTGATTCGGCAAAGGGAAACTGTTGCTGTCACCATTTTTAGGCGTTCTTCAAGAATTTCGTGTGATATAGTGTCTATTCTCGATACTCGTCTGTCTGGAAAAGGAAAAGGATGGGTGGGTGCTTTAGCAAAAACGAATACTCAAACCCAGATGCCAATGGCTATAGATCAGGAGCCACAGGCGGCACAGGATACCAGCAGAGCCACCAGAGTTATGAGAAACCATCTACTCAGACTCAGCCGGAGAGGCACCACCACCAACCACCGCATCATCAGCCACAACAGCCATTTCCAGCTCCGAAACCGGCCTCACAGCTCCAAAATTCAGGTCAAAAATTTGAGACCAATAACATTCTCGGAAAACCCTTTGAGAATGTAAAATCTAAGTACAGTATTGGGAAAGAATTGGGAAGGGGCCAATTTGGGGTTACCTATTTGTGCACTGAGATTGCATCTGGGGAGCAATATGCCTGCAAGTCGATATTGAAGAGGAAACTTGTGAGTAAGAATGATAAGGAGGATATGAAGAGGGAGGTTCATATTATGCAGCACTTGAGTGGGCAGCCAAACATTGTTGAATTTAAGGGCACTTATGAGGATAGACAGTCCGTGCATCTGATAATGGAGCTTTGCCGTGGTGGGGAGCTGTTTGATAGTATTATTGCTCAAGGACACTATTCTGAGAGGGCTGCCGCTGATCTTGGCAGGCAGATTGTGAATGTGGTTCATCATTGCAATTTTATGGGGGTGATGCATAGGGATCTTAAGCCTGAGAACTTCCTGCTTTCAAGTAAGGATGACAAGGCAATGCTGAAAGCTACTGATTTTGGCCTCTCTGTCTTCATCGAAGAAGGTGAGTGTTTCCAGTGCTTCTTGTGTTTCGAGCTGTCCTATCCGTATTTTTGTGTTGGAGTTAATTTTTTGCTCATATGAATGCTCTTTTTTGCATTGGGCATGCACTCTTTATTTATTTTTGCCATTCTATTTGTCAGTGTCTTCTGCTGTTCTCCAAGTCTTAGATACTGGTTTTGATCTGATAGTATGCTTTCTGTTCTATATTGATTGTATTTTACAGGTGATCTGATTGTTTGTTCTTCTCCAGCTTGGTAGTGTACTCTGCTTTCGTCATAAGTCAGAGTTGGTTTTGATCATGTATTAGATGTCAGACTCGTGTGAATTATAAAGTCATCTTAAATCCGACCAATGCAAGTTCTAGATAATCTAAGATGCCAAATCTTTGTTTATAGATATAACGCGGGGAGCAACTTCTGCTCTCAGCTCAAATTTGACAAGGAAAATAAATTTTCAGATAATGATCTATAGAAGCAGTTCCAACTTCCTTGGAAGTATTCATTACTCTCTTATGTATGTGCAGGAACAGATGCCTTTTGCAAATTTTTCAACTTATGTCTCTATTTATGCTTGCATTTATCTTTTCTGTTTGTTTATGTAGATATCTTTCTTGTTTTCTGGATATAAAAAAAAAAAAACAATCTTTGGTTATCAAACTGCAGGCCAGGTGTGCAGGGATATAGTTGGAAGTGCATACTATGTTGCTCCTGAAGTGTTGAGGCGAAGTTATGGAAAGGAAATAGATGTTTGGAGTGCTGGTGTTATGTTGTATATTCTCCTCAGTGGTGTGCCTCCATTTTGGGCTGGTACATCGAGTTTCACGCATAAAATAAAAATTTGTTTCTCACACCAAATTGTATTCAAATCGTTGAGCAAATTTTTTGCTGCAGAGACGGAGAAGGGCATATTTGATGCTATACTTAATGAAGATGTTGATTTTGAAAGCAAACCATGGCCCTCCATATCAGGCAGTGCTAAGGATCTCGTTCGAAGGATGCTCACTAAGGACCCAAAGAGTAGAATAACTTCTGCACAAGTACTTGGTACTATTTACTTCTCTCCATCTACAGCGATTTTTGGAATCAAATTCTTTTTCTATCTTGTAACATAGTTAATGAAAGATCTCCGGAATTGAACTTTTATGGAACAGTATATTTTGCTTTATTTGAAATATTTAGTTTGGCTACTCTAGTTTTCAGGTTCAACTGGGTATACAAAAAATGGTTGCGTAATCTTCATAGCATTATGAAACTTAACTCTCCGTGTTTAATGTTCATCTAACAGAGCACCCTTGGATCAAGGGACAAGCATCTGACAAGCCGATAGATAGTGCAGTTCTC
>JAOWBN010000007.1:202964-216811 GCA_028565015.1 Pinguicula moranensis | reverse complement strand
ATTGGGCTTGTCTGATTCCTTCACCATGTATAGGCTGATGTGGATGGTAATGGGACAATCGACTACATTGAATTTATCACGGCCACAATGCACAGGCATCGACTTGAAAGAGACGAGCATCTGTTTAATGCATTTCAGTATTTTGACACAGATAGCAGTGGGTAAGACACAATGATTACCTTCTTGTCACGTGATATCATTTTCCCTTCCATTTTTTCTTTTTCTTACTGATGATGTTCTCAATATTCTTGTCCAAGTCATTTAGCTTGTAGCAACAGTGGTCTGCTTCTGCTCATTATGGCATTTTTCTAAATTTCCATTTCAGCTATATCACAAGAGACGAGCTTGAAACTGCTATGAAGGAATATGGCATGGGGGACGAGGCCACCATAAGGGATATCATTTCAGAGGTGGATACGGACAATGTAAGTATGCTTATTATCAGTGGTGACTCAACTATTGCCTTGGTGATTGAACATAGCAGTTTACTAGTTAGACAAATTGATAGGATGGGAAAATCAACTATGAGGAGTTCTGTGCAATGATGAGAAGCGGAGGCCAACAACAGGTGAAGCTCTTTTAGAATATAAACCCAAGTGTTTTTTGGGCAGGACGATTTCAGACATAACAAGTACTGCATAAAAAGGTAGTATCATCGAGGAGGGCCGCAGTGCAACATTTTCTACTTGAGTTTCTCCTCTCTCCGTAAGTTTGAGTATCGAAAGAAGCATGCTTCGATCCCCACCAGAGGCATTTTTTAGTTTGAAGATTTGGCTATTTACTTTGTTTTCATCTGTACAATTAGTCTGTCAAGCTGTTCATCCTTCAAAGAAGACAATGAGACATGTGTGTTGTGCTCTGGCAATAATTCAAGCTTTAGATTAGCATAAACTAGAGCATTACATAGACGATGAACTGAGAGAGTACATTCATGCAATTGAAAAAGAACAAACCAGCAAGAACCAAAGAACAAACGAGCAAGAACGATAACAGAGAACTGGCAAACAATATAAAAACCATGAAAGGCAACGCTAATGAAGCTTGTTGGCAACATTGCACTGCTTTCTAATTTCGCCCTTGTTGCCTGTCAAAGGGTTGTTCTCGGACAGAATAGTGATGGCCCGAGCAAACTCCTTGAAGAAATAGTCCTGACTCTTGGCCATCTTCTTGACAAATGGCTTGGTTCTCTTGTCCGTGGCCAGCTGATGATCAACAATCAACAGACCCTTGTTGTCCAAAATGTTTCTGTAATAGTTGTTGTCCAGCTTCATCGGGGTACCACGATCATTCCTCACGTATTGCACGGCCTTCGGGTCCGGAATCGCATCGGGGCACTTGTAAAGCATGTGCTCAACATGGGAGGGATTGAGGGCCGGATCCACCTCAGGGTAGAGACGATGAACCAGCTTCACACAGTGGGTTCGGCCTACACTGTGAGAACCTGAAAGTTCAATTAGTCAAAAATCTTCTTCTTCTTCAAGATTTGAGCTTTCTTGGAAAGTTCACAAAATCACTTTGCCAAGATACAATAATAGAGTATGTGTATGATGGAGATGAATTGTTCTATCTAATCTATACCCAGTAAAGCAACAACTCCAGGAGTGTCAATGCCAATGCTGCCAAACCTCTCAAGAACAACACTCATGCTCTCATTGTGATCAGGCAAGTGTTGCTCAAGGATATCGGCTCTGCTTTTTCTGCCATCTCTTCTTCCTGTTTTAAGAGGGATATATGGACCTCCAACCTGAAACAAAGGTCAAAATAAATATAAAAACAACAACAAGGGAAGCCCAGAGTTCAGAATCTGTTGAAAATTGGGATTCTTGAAGTTTGAATCCGCTCAAAAGCAAGAAAATAAAGTAAATTTTTTGTAGAAAGACTAATGAAATCAACTCACGGCAGCAATGCCATCTCTAGCAGACAAGACGAGAATATCAGCACAGGAAACCACTCCAGGGCACTCCCTCTCCAGAGCTTCTTTAATCTCCTCTAGGTACCTAAAGTTCCTCATACCAAAGCTCCTATCAGTCTCCTTTTCCGACAACACCCTCCTCGTGGAATCCAGCAAAAGGGAAGCATCACATGACTGAAATTGAGAAGAAGAAAAAAGGAGCAAATTCTTATCATATGAGTTGAGTACACATATAGATCTTCAACTGAGAGGCTAAGTTCCACACACTACTCCTCTCTCTGCAACGGACAATTTATCATACAATCATACAGAAAATGTACCTCAACAAAACAGTCATGGAAAATGTTTCTGAGCCACGAAAAAGCCGTGTTCTTGTGTCTCTTATAGAGAAGCTTGACTTGTTCTCTGATAACATCTTCAGCCTGCGGGCACGAGTCTCTGTAGTAGTTCACAACAAGGCCCTGCATCTCATTTTCTGCAGAAACTGAGAGGCCGGAGAAGCAGAGGATTGCAAGAAAGAGGAGGGATCTCAAAGTGGAAGCCATGTTCCCTTTCTTTGCACAGATCAGCAGTGAAGAAGAAGCCTTATTTAAAGGATTTTTTGGAACAAGGCTTTTGGCTTGGCCTATTTTGCCATCTGTTCTCGTCCAGCATTTATCCAAGATTGGGGGTACACGTACACCCCTCACCCATGTGTTCACGTAGGACATCCAATTTAAGGCATGTTTTCTACTCATATTTTATTTATTATTTTACTTTTCTTTCTAATTCTATTTTTCTTTTAATTTTTTTAATTTTTAAGTGTTTCAAAAAATTATAAAAAAATAAATAAAATTATAAAATTTATAAGATAATTAAATAATATTTGCAGTTAAATTTTAAAATAATTTTTATTTATTTATAAAATTATTATTAAAAAATAGCCTCCTATTTACTTTACTTACTTCTAAAAAATAGTTGAAAAAAATAGAATGGGAAGGATAAAAAAATATTGTTGTTGAAATAATATAAAAATAAAAATAAAAAATAATTTAATTACAACCCAAGCGGTGAGTGGCGCGTTTAACGACAAATGTTGCACTTTTTCAATGTCTAGTTGCGGACATTAGACTTTTTGCCCCTTTTCATGTTTACCTTAAATCAGGATATGGTGTAAGTTATCAACATTTTCATTAGAGATTTCACTTCATCATGATCATTGTTGTAATAACATATAAACATTTACTAATACAAAATAAGAAAGAAATAATTGTTGATTGTGATTGGGAGGTGGGGACAAAATTAGTGTAGTATGTTACTTGATTTGGGTTTAAAACAATTGTGGGTCAGCTCTCTTAAGTGGGAATCTTCATTTTTGTAATGGATAATGGAAAGCGGAGTGGCGCACTTTAACTTTAGGCAAGCTGGAGGAGGGAGAATTATCAAGGGCGGGGTAGTTGTAGTCGAGGGCGGAGCGGAAGCAGAGGAGGGGGGGTCGCCCCATAAAAAAATCCTATTCCAGATCAAAAATATATATTATATACTTTTTAACACAAAAGTATAACAAAAGAAAATTATACACCAAAAAGAACAAAATGATTTACCGTTGCCGTAACAAATAAGATCCAGTATATACTTTTTTATTTTAAAGTAGGAAACAGTTTTAGCGGTTGTGATGAACTCGGAAATCCGAACCAACGGTCCTGATCAATCTTATCCAATTTCAATCACTTATTGATCTTGAATAAATAATTAAAGAATCCAATAATCGAGTGGCTGCAACTGCAAGCATGTTGGGACGTGGGACTGGGACTCTGGAGTCGGGACCAAAGTCCGTACGCCTCGGAATCTTTCATCATTTACCATTCTAACCATGCTGCCGACACTTTGATTTGTCCCATTCTTTTATTTGTTTCGATTTGTTTTTGTCCTGTCTTCTTATTGAAATCAATTGATGCCATAATTACAAATAAAATTTAATCAAATGTGTCCGAACAAAATGAATTCCAAGTACAAACGTCCACTATTGACAATTTTATTATAATGTAGTATATGACAAAACGTTGGTTATTACGCAATGGTTTCGTGGTGTAGTTGGTTATCACGTCAGTCTAACACACTGAAGGTCTCCGGTTCGAACCCGGGCGAAGCCAAAACATTGGTATTTTATTTACTTTTTTATAAATAAAATTTAAAATATCTAAATAATTGATGTCGTCACATGATACGTGTTATAAGCTATTACGTTAAAACGCAGAGTTGTTTATTCTAACAAAGAATGTTATTTCAATGTTTCTGTCCCATTCCAAAAGGTTAGAAAATCAAATCAAATAGTTTCTCCACTCCATGTGTTGTGACGTGCCTACAGATTCAACTTTGGGGGATAAGCTAGAAGAGCAAGCTACAATTGTTTATATAATGACCTAAGAAGTTTTATATTCATTATAAAGAATAATAAAATGAAATTTTATTTGATTCACCTAGTTGAAATTATTTATATCCGCATCCGCATAACCTCTACTAAGTTGACTTAATTTTATTAAGTCAGAGTAGGAGGGTCGGTTGGATTGCTATATCGTCTATCAGATCAGAAGTTTAAAATGATATTCATGATTAAAAAAAACTATTTTTTTTTCAAAAAATTAATTAAAAAATAATTATTTCTAATGGTAAATGCAACAATGTTGGGCTTATTTGTTGTTCCGGGATTTATGTAGTTATATTTGCTATTTGGACATTATCTTTAGTTTAGAATTGGTTTGTATCGTTAAATATATTATAGACGTGAAAGACATTTATTTTGTTGTAATCTCTTTCAATGAAAAATTGAGATTTCTCTCTAAAACTATCAAAGCCTCCATGGCTTAGGCTTTATGAATTTGCTCATGCTCGGCTTTATGAATCTGTTCATTGTATAAGAGTGAACGAGATGGCTTAACCGCCTATTTATCGGTCATGTTTATTTCTTCATTTTTCTTTATTTTTTGCCCATTTTCTCTCATCATTTCACAATCTAAACACAACTTAAGAATTTGTGGAGCAAATCTTTCAAGAAACACATGTGCATTTCTTATTGTTTTCGTTGTTCCGCATCTCCCTCGACCGGCCAGTTAGGTATACCGCTCAAGGATGGCGAAGTCGTGAAGGTGGGCACGAGGAATTTTCCATTTCTTCATCCCTTTTTCTTTGATCTTTATTGTCTACATATCTTTTAAATTTTTTTCGCTCTATTTTCATTGAATCTCACCAGATCTGAGAGATCTGTCATTTTTTTTTACTTGTTTCCGACTTGTCTTACTAACTGCGGCGGCGATTGCTAGACTCTCAAACCCTACTCTTTTTTTAATTTTCTATCTTGCCCTTCTTTTTAATTATATTTTTACTTTATTTCAAAAAAAATAGTGTGAAATATGTTTTTCTATTTCTCTCTCCAATTAATTCTCTCTCCAATTAATTCTCTCCTACTATCTCCCTATATTTTCTCTCCAATTCTCAATTTCCAATCTCACTTTTCTCTCTCAAATATCCTTTCTTCATTTCTTCTAGTCCCATGTGAATATAATTTTCTCTCACTAATTTCTTTTTTTTAATATTAATTTTCATTGAACCAAAAACGAGCAAAGAATACAAGGAATAAGGACCCTACTGTATCAACATTAACATTACCATCAAAACTAACGACTATCACTGCCTAGGACTACTGATTAACATTACCAAGTTTTATAGTGCAACACAAGGTTGGAGATCTTAACCAATCTCCCATGGTATTGCCCCTATGATTTTTTTACGCACAGTAATCTACCGCCATAGATTGATCTTAACATATTCACCAGGCGCTATTGATCTTAACCCTATCTCTCTCTAATTTCTTTTTATCCATCTTAAATTTCCCAAGACTTACATCATGTTATTTTTCTTCCTCCCACAAACAAAACACAAAAAATGGGTTATTATTACTGGGCCGTTGTTGTTGGGTCATTCCTATTGGATCGTCACTGTTGGACCGTTGATATTGGGTTGTTACTATTGGACGGTTGCTTTTTGTTGTTGGGCCGTTACTGTTGGGCCATTGTTATTGGATCATTTCCTATTGGACCTGTTTCTTGTTGGGCTTATTGTTTTGTCCAAGCTTCACATGTGTATCAGTCCATGTTCAAGTTGCGATGGGGTGTTGGACTTATTTGTTGTTTTGGGCTTTATGTAGTTATATTTGCTATTGGGCCATTACTTTAGTTTAGAATTTTAAGGTTTATATCTTTAAATATGTTCTAATCGTGAAAGGCATATGCATTTCGCTGTAGCTATTTCAATAGAAAATTCAGATTTCTCTCTAAAATTACCAAAGCCTCAATGGCTGAGGCTTTATGAATCTATTTATGCTTGGCTTTATGAGTCTATTCAAACAGAGTAGTTTCTCATCTAATTATATTGTCTTTTACAAGTTGGAAATTGGTGCTTATTGTCAAATTTTGAGACCGAGTTTTGGTTAATAGATCTTTGTGGAGGTGATCAATACAAAAGGCTTGTTTCTAACATTTTTATTTACGTAATCATTGTTTATAAATGTTTTTGCAAACTCTTTTTTGTTTTTTTCACAACAAATTTTGATTTTTGAATGTTTGTAATACCTGTTTCTACCTCTACTTCTATTTTGTGTGTTGAAAAGCCAAAAAAATGCTCAAAAGCCAAAAGCATGGGAGGGATTTTTTACTTTTTTCACTCTAACTGATTTGCCAACACTGGTAATGAGAAATTTGCTCCATTACGGAGCTTTTTTGGGGTTTGTCGGTCTCTTCTAAGCCTCAAGTGGGGATTGAAGCCCATTAACTCTAATATCATGTAGGAATTTGGAACTGTGGAACTTCTTTCTTGCTTCAAGTGTGGGCCTCGAATATGTTGACACTAATACCACATAGAGTCTATTGGCTAGACCATTTGTCAATTTGAGAGTATGAATTTTGGTTGGTTAATAAAAGTTTGGATAGAAAACCAACTAAAATTACTCAAGCTAATTAATGTATCAGTCTATTTACTTGTATTTTTTTCATTCTTATTTCTCGTGTGAATGGGGTAATTGTTTTTTAATATTTTATCCTTGAATTTTTAACATCTAATTTCTAGTTGTTGTATTTTTGCATTTTCTTAGGGTTACTCTTTAATTGGAAGAGTAAGAAATATAAAGTAATATCTCCATCAATTACTGAAATATAATATCGGCTCTCACACATATGTTTCTCAAATTGTTCAGCTTCATTGGCTACTTGAGGATTTTGGCTTACTCCTTTGTATTGTGACAACAAGAGTGCTATTCACATGACTCATAAGCCATAATGATGTGTTTTGCAAGCATTATTAGTATATATTCAAATTAAGAAAAAGAACTTTTGTTCTATACATATATATAAGAGCAATTCATAATTCACCATTGGGCCCAACTTGCCAATAAGTATCTGGATCAAATCTGGATTTTGTTTCACTTATATGATTAGCTGTTGGGCCCAAACAGAGTTCATTTCAATAACTTCGAAAGTCCTAGATTTATTGGGCTTGGATCTAAATCAAGAAAGCTCAGATGATTTCTTCATCTCTGATTCCAAAGGTATCTTTTGCTTGAATTCTGTTTTGAAACTTCGCAAATCATATTTTCTTTCTCCCTAAATAGAATATAATATTAGCTTACTACGACAGTAGAAATATATGTGCGCAATTTCAGACGAAACCACAATAAGGTGCCAATTTCTTGTCCGAACGAACGTCTGAGATTTCTGTCCGATGCCACTCTCAAAAGCCTTATCTTAAATCTCATCCTATCGCTTTTTCCTTCTCTTACCTCCACCTCTCATTCTGGCTCCAACCTTCAACACCAAGAATATCTGATAAAAGTTCCAGAAAAAGGAAAACTCTCTCCAAGCAAAACAAAACCCAACACTCATTTTTCGTGACTCTTCCTCCATAGACACACCCTTTTGCCGAGCTTCAAGAATCCTGCATACAACCAACCATGTCTACCTCCAATCTCACAATGTGGGTGTCATCAAAACCTTCTCTTTCCGACCCATCTTCACTCTCTTCCCGATCCTTCATCACCTCGTTTCCGCTTACCAGCTCAGGCTCCTCAGGCCCGTCTAGATCGTCGATTTCTGCTCAAATCCAGTGCAGTCTCCGCGACCTCCGCGATCGCATTGATTCAGTGAAGAACACGCAGAAAATCACAGAGGCCATGAAGCTTGTGGCCGCGGCCAAGGTGAGAAGAGCGCAGGAAGCTGTGGTGAACGCAAGGCCTTTCTCTGAAACTCTTGTTGAGGTTCTTTACAACATCAATGAGCAGCTCCTTACAGATGATATTGATATTCCACTCACCAAGGTCAGGCCAGTAAAAAAGGTGGCACTTGTTGTGGTGACTGGCGATCGAGGTCTTTGCGGGGGATTCAATAACTTGATCATCAAGAAGGCCGAGGCCCGGATCAGAGAACTCAAGGCACTTGGCCTGGATTACATCGTTATCAGTGTTGGTAAAAAGGGGAACTCATACTTCAACCGTAGGCCTTACATACCTGTGGATAAGTTTATTGAAGGAAGCTCTCTGCCAACTGCTAAGGAAGCACAGGCGATTGCCGATGATGTCTTCTCACTTTTCGTGAGTGAAGAGGTTGACAAAGTGGAGCTTCTCTATACAAAGTTTGTGTCTTTGGTGAAGTCAGACCCAGTAATCCACACCCTGCTTCCATTGTCGCCAAAGGGAGAAATATGTGATGTGAACGGAATCTGCGTCGATGCGGCTGAGGATGAGTTCTTCAGGCTGACGACTAAGGCAGGCAAGCTGACGGTGGAGAGAGATGTTGTGAGGACCAAGACAGCTGATTTTTCGCCAATTTTGCAATTTGAGCAAGACCCTGTTCAGATTCTTGATGCCTTGCTACCACTTTACTTGAACAGTCAAATATTGAGGTCGTTGCAAGAATCACTAGCCAGCGAGCTTGCTGCCAGAATGAGTGCCATGAGCAATGCCACTGATAACGCCGTGGAGTTGAAGAAAACTTTGTCTAGAGTCTACAACAGACAGCGTCAAGCAAAGATCACTGGCGAAATTCTGGAGATCGTTTCCGGAGCCAATGCTTTAGCCTGAGTAGAGTTCTTGCCTTCTTATTCCACCATGATTACGGTTCCCTGCAAGTATTTTTTGTGGGCAATGTGATTTCAATCCTGGACATGCTTGTGAACAACAGTAATTCAATATAGATATATGTTTTTACCTATCATTATCATCGGCAAACAAAAACGATTCATAACAGATGAGGATAGCCATTTCATTTTGTACCAGTAACCATAGAACGGATCTAAAATAAGAACGAATCTAATTAAGAACAGATATTCGATACCTGGTTGATGTGGAAGCATATCTGGATCGTAATCTCTCGGACTGAATTAATCACGTTGAAGGGGTTATAAAAATTCTTTTGGAATCCACGAACCAAATCTCCTTCCCGGTGGTGATTGGGAACAAGTCGAAAGAAAACTTATTATTTCTCTGGTTCTCATACGCATGAGATTGTGAGTGACTGTGTCGTGTGTTAATCTCGGTAGGCACTTAGCCTTTATATAGAGATTTAACTGGATAGTTAGACGGACGACTTGTGATTAAGTGAGCTTTAAATTTAATTGACTAATTAAATGAATTAATTAATCTATAATTAATCCAACAGTACCACAAGGTCATCTTATCATCTATCATATATATATACAAGTCAGTTTTTTCCTATCACATTTATGTTCTAGAGTATGTGAACTGAAAGTTCCAGAACTGGAATGCGGCAAGCTTGGCAGCTAGAATACACTTTTATGTTCTAGAATATAGAAATAGATTTCAATGATAACAAATCAAATCAAATCAAATAAATGATATTAAGGTAATGGAAAACCTCCCACGGTGGTTCATCCTACAATATTGACAACATAAGCGAATGCAATCATATGGTCCTCAACAGATTCCCTGTATATATGATTGGATACAGTAGCAATGGGAGAAAACAAAGCCAGGGATATACTTACAGGCTACAGCTTCATTCAATAGGTGGAGAAGAAGCATGCTGTGTGGGATAGTCTAATCATACTTGAAGTGAAGCATGTATGACGCCAATAATAGGATCATCAAGAGATTCCGCTATATAAGACTGGATTCAGTTGAGAAACTTGGAGAAAACTAAGCCAGGTATACACTTTCTGCTTCATTCAATGGGTGAAAACCTCTATCTTGGACAGCTTCATCACACAATATTTGTACAATCAAATGACTGCAATAATGGTACTCATGATATTCTTGGTATGTAAGTCTGGATGCAGATTCATAAATTGGGAACTTGCTGCTCGATGAAAGAATTGAACACATCAACTAAATCAAGTATGGCAATGCTGATAAATCTCAAACTAAAACAAAAGATTCATTGAATACTCCTCCTGGTGTAGAGTTGAACAAACTCACACATCTACATCACGGAAAACCGATGTTAACTTTCCCACAGAAGAAGCACATTTATGTGATAATCCGTCAATGCTATTGAATCATTTAGTGATGTGCATCGAACAAGTTGAGAACTGTCAATGAACTTTAATTATGGAAGATCAGCCAATAGATTTTGCAGAAAATGAACTTGGAGAAATAGACTTCATATCTTTATTCATCTATTCACTATTAAGCTACATCTGGTTCACTAATCAAGTGTTGAATGAAAAGAACAAAAAAAAAATCACAACTTTTCGTCCAATTCACTGTACGCCACAAATTAACTACAACAAATTTAGAACATATATGTCCATCACAACTAAGTCTCTGAAAAAAACGGCGTTACAGAAATAAGTTTCTTGCGCTGAAGGCATCTAGGGTATTTGGCTGCCCTCAAACGGAAGCACGGAACTCCATTCATGACCAGATCCGGAGAATCCGTCTGAGGCAATGCAGAATCGGAACTCTCCTTGAGTTGAATCAAAGCAAGAACAGCATGATCAGCAGTTTGTCTTGACCTAGCATTGATTCTAGAGTCTCTGAGACGTGCCAGAGCTCCCGGCTTCAAATATGTGTAGAATGCTGGAGTTGCAGCGACGGATCTCAGATAGCAGCCACTTTCAGCTCTGTTTTTCATGGTGGAGCAAGCCATGTAAATATCCAATTGAAAAAGAAGGATTGCAAATCGAAATCGCGGAGAGAGTTGAGGATGAATTGAGATGAAGAAACGGCGAAGAATAGGGCTTTAAAATGGAGGAGTGAGGCGGGAAAATTGGGGGCAGTGGCGGGCTCTCCGCCGAGTGCTTTGGTTTGGCTCGGGGATATTCTCAGCTTTGCCGCTTTTGGTTTGTGTTTGTCCGTTTGGTTTATATTAATTGATAGCTAAAAAAACATTGGAAAACATTTGAAACGATCTCGTGAAATGTGGGTCATGCGATGGGTTTCGAGAAATGCACGAATTGTTGTGCACGAATTCTACAAGAACAATAAGTTTAATACAAAATGAATTATTAAAATTGATGTTAAATATATAGGATTCATATTTTTATAATTTTTTTTGTTAAAAATTCATACACTATATCATTTTTAGATGGGTTTCAAAACCCCTTAGATCTTGAAAAACTTTCAAAATCGAACCACAGCTTTCAATCTAGAACTATTAATTAATAATTACTGAGTAAAAGGTGAAACTGTAGACTATTTTCATCCCAAATTCACTTTCAAAATTTAAATTTCATATAACAAATGTTGAATAATTTCTATTATTTTATTTAATAACTTATCAAAAAAACTATGTTATGCAATAAGTTATAAGTTGTAATTAATGGTGTACAAATAACCTGCTCAGTCTAAACCGATGCACCATCATAAACTTATGCCCTGTTTTGCGCAGCCTTCTTACAATTATAATCTTCTTATAATCACATTTCCCGCCAAAAATAACTCTTCATTTTTTCAAAAAAAGTTCTTATAATCCAATTATAAGCATAAGAGGGTCTGCGCAAAACACCCCCTTATCCCTGACTGGTATTTTATTCTGGGTTTGCCATACACGATTACCTCTAGTCAATGACCTGGAGGGCCACTAAGATGGGCAGTAAAAAATGAATATATTGTAAATACACATAAATATAAATAAATGTGTATTGATTGTGACCGTTTCGGAATTTATATCTTTTGTAACTGTCGGTCCTAAACCTCTATATATAGAGGAGTCTAATGGAAATAATTGACATGCTTTTGACAATGATTATAATCTCTTCTCTTTTCTCTCGCAGATTCTTAAGATTACAACACGTTATCGGCACGAATTGCTCTTCTCCAGGTTCTTCTTTACCTACTGTAAAACATGTCTACCCTATGTTATTTGTTGTAGATATGCAAAATTACTATTTACTCGAATATGCATGTTTTATCTAGCATGATCTATAAGTTTTATTCCAACACTACTAAATTGGTACTCCTAGAAACAAATTAGAAATCATGATTAATAAGAAGAAAGATTCATAGAATATTAAGTGGAATGATGAGAGTTCAAACAATTAGATTTGAGAAGAAAAATGCAATTTTACCCAGTATATTTTTTTTTTTTTTTTTTTACCCAGTATATAAAGTGGTGAGAACTACACTTCACAAATGTAATTGTTTGAACTCACCTGTGTCGCAAAACGGAAACGGCCTCTTTGTATAATTATAAGGGTAAGAAACTTAGTTGGGAATATATTGGGTAAAGTTGTGAAGTTGCGAAGAAAAAAATCTCCACTTTAACTGCAAAAGAGAAAAACAAATCAGAATCCTTGAGAAAATTATTGAGCGAGAGAGAGGATTGGGTTTAAGGGTGTCTTCCTTCCCTGTATTCTTGATAAATCAGGATCAAAAGAATAAAGAATGGAACTTTGAATCAGCTCTCTGTCCCCTATCTCTCTCCCTCTCTCCTATTGTGTGTTTCAATTTGTTCATGCTGAAGATGGCTTGCTGATGTAGAAAAAGGGACGCTTGTAGAAGCACACTTAGTATGGTGAAATCTTTCATTACACCATGAGACATTGAGCCGTAGGACAGATGAAATCACTTACCTAACTTTGTAGCTCTGGTGCATTCACTCTGCATCTTTCTTCATTTTCTATATGATAAGTAAGAGAGGTTTGATGGTTTTGAGCTCTAATCCTGAATCTTTCACTCATTCTTTCAATAATTAGATGATGGGTAAAATTTTACTTAGCATGAATTAGTGGCAGTAGAACTAGATAATCTATGATTCATTGCATCTATAGATAAAACTTACAGTCTTGTTCCGATTAGAATTTTGTTAAGAAAAAAAACATAAAGCCTTTATTAACTTTTATATTTGAAACGTAAGGATTTTTTCAAGAAGCAATATGTAACATTGCGAAAAATATGATTCAAAACTGAATGCATTAAGAGAGTTATAAATGTATTCTCTAGAGTATAGAATACATTCAATAATTTTTTATTTTTCAAGGTCTTACAAATTTTTGAATACTAAATGCCCTGGTGTTAATTCCTTGTCATCCCATTAAATGTTTTGAAACGTTTAGAATATGAAGGAAGTCAATTATTATTTAATTTATTGTTAATTTCAATTATAATAATTATTGAAACGTTAGTAAAAGAAGAAGCCTTTGGCCACTTCCTTCTTATTAAAGGCACTGTCAGCTAGACATGGGCATTTTCAACCGTAAACCGGCTAACCGTCGATTTTCGGACCAGCTAAAACCGAAGGTTTCAAAAATCGGAGGTTACAAAAACCGGAGGTTTCAAAAACCGGAGGTTACAAAAACCGGAGGTTTGAATAAAAAAAATCAAAAACATTAAAACCGTCGATTTTCGGAGGTTTCAACCGGCCGGAATATTTTAAAAAAAATAAAAAATAGTTTTGGCCGGTCAAACCGCTGCCCGGCGGTTTTCCGGCGAAAAACCGCCGGAAAACTAAAA
>JAOWBN010000007.1:171258-193316 GCA_028565015.1 Pinguicula moranensis | reverse complement strand
AAGCCAGGTTTGTGGCGAAAGGGTTCACACAGACATATGGTCTTGATTACTCTGAGACTTTTTCACCTGTTGCAAAAATCAACACTATCAGAGTACTTTTGTCAATTGCAAAAAACCTAGAATGGTCTCTACATCAATTTGATGTAAAAAAATGCATTCTTACATGAAATTCTCAAAGAATAAGTATACTTAAAACCTCCTCCAGGTTATTCCTCAGAATTTAAACAGGGACAAACTTGTCGCTTGAAGAAAGTTTTATATGGTCTTAAGCAGTCACCTCAAGCCTGATTTGGCAGATTTTTAGCGGCCGTGAAAAACTATGGATATGTGCAAAGTAATGCAGATCATACCTTATTTCTAAAAAGGCGCGAGAAGTTGATAACATGCCTCATCATTTATGTTGGTGAAATGATTATTATAGGGAGTGACACTGATGAGATCCAACAACTTCGAGGCAACCTATTTAGAGAATTTGAAATGAAAGATCTTGGACATTTAAAACATTTTCTTGGAATTGAAGTGCTTCGATCAGCTCAGGGAAGATTTATTTCTCAAAAGAAATATATATTGGATCTTTTGGCAGAAACTGGGATGTTGGATTGTAAGTCGATTGAGACTCTTATGGTAATGAACCATAAACTTCAGTTTGATAAGACAACAAGTTATGCCAATCGCGAACAATACCAGAGATTGGTTGGAAAATTGATATATCTTTCGCACAGTAGGCCAATTATTGCTTATGTCGTAGGAGTAATCAGCCAATTTATGCACCAACCACAAATAGACCATATGGAAGTTGCACAAAGAATAATTCGTTATCTAAAAGGTATAGAAGGACATGAAATTATATTCAAAAAGTATGGACATCTAAAAATTGATGGATATATTGATGCTGATTGGGCCAGAAATCAAGTAGATCGCAGGTCCACTGCTGGATACTTTATGATGATTGTTTGTAATCTTTTGACTTAGCGGAGTAATAAACAGAAAGTGATGGCACTATCAAAGTGCATAAGCAGAATTCAGGGGCATAGCTAGAGGACTAACCGAAGTACTGTGGCTGAGAAAACTTGTTATTGAACTAGGATTTCCAGTCCAAGATCCAACACCCCTCTGGTGTGACAGTAAGGCAACTATAAGCATCTCTGGTAATCCAGTTCAACATGATCAAACAAAATATATTGAAGTGGATCGACACTTCATTAAAAAAAAGTTAGAGGATAATATTTTGAGTCTTCCGTTTATGCGATTTGAAGATCAATTGGCAGACATACTGACCAAAGCAGTCTCAAGAAAGATGTTTGACAATACATTGTACAAGTTAGGTATCAAAGACCCAACGACCAAACTTGAGGGAGAGTGTTGACTATAAGAACAATATCACATATTGTTGTAATAGTCGAATAGCCAAATTAGCCGAATTAGCTGAATTTGAAACAGTAGGAAAAATTAATTATTTCTCCTACTCACCACCTATATATACACGATTGACAATGAATATTAAATATAAGTTCTGATTAGATCCTTCTCTTTTTGATTATTCTCTGACAACATTTTAAACGAAAGAAAAAAGTGAAACATTATGGACTTGTTCTAGTCAATAGTTGGGCATTTCTTTGTCGTGATCAACATCAATTTATGATTATGAGGTGATTTATTTTTAACCATCATAGACTCCCCAATTAATTCGAGTTTTTGAAGCTTATGCCTTTATTCAGTAGCTGGGCATTTCTTTGTTGTGATCAACATCAATTTATGACTATGAGGTGATTTCTTTTTAACCATCGTAGACTGCCCAATTAATTCGAGTTTCAGAAGCTTGTTATGCCTTTATTATGGCTATCCAGAAATAATCATCTTTTCTCTAGGGTCGGGGGCTAGTTTGTGAATGAACGCTTGACGGGGGATGTCAAGTGTATGTTTTTCTTGAGACTATATGGGTTGTAACTTGAAGATTTCAAGTTGCTCCTTTGGGTTCTGCTAGAAAATGATTCCTCATGTGGATATGAGAGTTTTTGTGATTTTGACTTTTTGTTTGTGGGCTGGATTAGGAGCGACGACCAGAGATGAAAATTTTAGTGCTCCTCCTTCTGAGCCAACTGTGGTGAACGTTGGGGCGCTGTTCACTTTTGATTCAGTTATTGGGAGTTCTGTTGGGTAGGCAATTCTTGCTTCAATTCAAGGTGTCAATTCTTAGGGATGTGAAGCTCAATCTGATATGGCAGGATACTAACTGCAGTGACTTTCTTGGAACAGTTGAAGGTACTTTTACAACTTATCCAGTGATTGTGAAATGGAGAGCTCTCTTGTACTTGAAGTGCTTCAAGATTAAGAATTTTTGTACATGTTTACGCCACTGTTATTCAGCTCGAGTGTTACAGCAGATTTGTCTTTAAGCCTTCAAATGGGATGATGCGCAGGCATGTCGTGTTTTTTGTGTTTACTTCTCATATAGGATGATTTTAGGTTCCTTTGCTAGATGGCTAATGTAATGAGACCTTATCGTTAATGGAGAACTGTAGCAGATGAAGATTGGGGAAGAGAAGAATCGAGAAGGAGGTGAACAGGAGAAGATTTCAGATGAGTAGTCCAGGGAAGATAGAAAATAGTCAGAGCAAACAGAGAAAACTTCTCCTTTTTTCCCCCAAAATTAATATATATAGATATTAATATACTTTTCATTCCTGTCCGAGAATTGTGCCACGACTATTATTGCAAAATACATATTGAATAGCAACACCTCAATTACACGATTAACTAGCAACACCCAACTGACTCTTCCGCCTAAATCTTCCCAATCTGGAATAACATCATCAAAACTTCCTGCAGCTTCTTTGGGACCTCTTTCTCTTCCCCTCCTAGGACTTAAATTGATCTTCATTCCTTTTCTGTGGGTACATAACATTACCTCCCTCTTCAAACAATCCTTGTCCCCAAGGATTAGGGATAACAAAATTCTTGCGGATAAAATCAGCATCTTCCCAAACCGCTTGCAAAGGAGTAGAACCTACCCATTGAACTAAGAATTTTTCAGTAGGGCCGGACCTACCAGGAACCAATTTTGAATCAAGGATGTGCTCCGAAAATATGTGGAACTTGCCATCATCCGCCATTCTGGGAGGTACCTCTGAACTACCTTCTCGCTTCTTCAATTTTTCTTTCAGGAGTGAAACATGAAAGATAGGGTGGATTTTAGAACACTCAGGAAGTTCTAATTTGTAGGCCACCGATCCAATCTTCTCTAATATCTTGTAGGGACCGTAGAACCTAGGCGATAATTTCATATTTTGTCTGAATTGCACTGAATTTTGCCTATATGGATGCAACTTGAGATACACTTGATCTCCAATTTTGTAGTGCCTTTTTGTCCTCCCATTGTCTCCTACAAGTTTCAATCTATGTCTTGCAACATTAAGATTTTCCTTGAGCAATTCTTGTATTTTCTCCCTTAGCTGTTGGAATTCAGCCACTGTCCCAAGCTTAGATAACTGATTGGTAGGGATTGGTATATGCTGGGCATCATATCCATATAGATCTCTAAAAGGGGACATCTTCGCACTTGTGTGGTACGTGGTATTGTACCAATATTCTGCAAGACCACCGATTCCATGAGTTAGGCTTCTGGGAGCACATGCATCTGAGATAAGTCTCAAGGCAGCAATTAACTCGTTCTGTCTGCCCATCAGTTTGGGGATGGTAGGAGGAGCTTAGAGCTAATTTAACCCTAGTCAACTTCATAAGTTCTGTCCAAAATCCACTTGTAAATACCTTGTCCCGGTCTGACACAATTTTGGTTGGCAGTCCATGCAGCTTATAGATTTAATTCAGGAAGAGTTTAGCTACAAATTCAGCATTATAAGGATGAGCAAGAGTTAGGAAGTGTGCGTACTTGCTAAATTTGTCAACAACTACTAGGATTATACTGTGCCCCTCTGATTTAGGCAAGCCTTCAATGAAATCGAGGCTAATGATATGCCACGTTTTAGGAGGAATTTCTAAGGATTGTAATAAACCTACTCTGGCTTAGGAATCTGGCTTACTTCCAGAACACACATCGCATGAATTAATCCAATCCTGTATTTCTTTCTTCATCCCTTTCCACTGAAAATATAGTCTGATTTTATTCAAAGTGGCTTGAATACCCGAGTGCCTCCCCATGGGAGAATCATGGAACGTGGTTATGATTTCCTGGCGTAAGGAGGTATCATTCCCTATGCATAGCTTTCCTTTCTTCCTTAACAATCCATATATCAGCTCATATTCACCGGTAGGAATCAAAGCTGAAGGACTTGGCCTGTAAGATCTCCTTGATAGTTTTGTCCTTAGCATAGCTTGCTAATAGTTCTTCCACCCATTCTGCCTTGCCCACAGATATATTGTAGCACTGTCCCTCAACTTCCTTGCTAAATCTGGATAATGCATCTGCTGCCAAGTTCTCGGCCCCCTTTTTATACTGAACATTGTAATCGTAACAAAGCATTTTGGCAGTCATCTTCTATTGAGTCATAGTGTTGAGTTTCTGCTCTAGCAAATGCTTTAAGGCCCGTTGGTCTGTTTTGATTATAAACGTCCTTCCTTGTAGATAATTACTCCACTTCTTCACTTCAAGAACCACTGCCAGCAATTCCATTTCATAGGTGGAAAGGGATTGTTGTTGCTGTGTTAAAGCCTTGCTATAGAATGCCACAGGTCTGCCTTGCCGCGTCAACACTGCTCCAATACCCTTGTCACTGGCATCTGTCTCAACTGTAAAAATCTGTGAAAAATCTGGAAGAGCCAGCACTAGTGCTTTGCACATAGATTTCTTTAAGCTTTCAAATGCATTTTTCAGCTTCAACAGTCCACTTGAATGCATCCTTCTTCAACAGTTGAGTGAGTTGGCGGCTGAGTGTGCCATAATCTTTCACAAATTTCCTGTAATAACCTATGAGTCCCAAGAACCCCCTCAAGGCCCTTAGAGTAGTAGGCTTGGGCCATGCCACCATAGCTTGTACCTTAGATTCATCCGTGGAGACTCCATCTTTGGAAATAATGTGGCCTAGATACTCAATAGCTTGCTGCCCAAAAGAACAATTACTCCTCTTTGCATATAACTTGTGTGTCCTCATTGTTTCCAACACAGCAGATAGATGTTTTAAGTGTTCACACCAGCTGCGGCTATAGATTAGAATATCATCAAAGAACACTAGAACAAACTTCCGGATAAAGTCAGCAAATACTTGATTCATCAAACATTGAAAAGTAGCAGGGGCGTTACATAATCCAAAGGGCATTACCATGAATTCAAAGTGCTCGTGATGAGTTATGAAGCTGTTAAGATGTATATCCTTCTCTTCCATTTTGACCTAGAATAACCAGATCTCATGTCCATCTTACTAAAATAGGTTGCTCCCTTAAGCTCATCAAGTAAGTCGTCAATGACTGGTATTGGAAATCTACTCTTAACAGTGATGCTGTTTAAATATATGTAGTACACACAAAGGCGCCATCCTCCATATTTCTTCTTAACTAGAAGCACAGGAGAAGCATAGGGGCTATGACTCCTTCTAACCAATCCTGTCGATAGAAGCTCCTTCATAATTCTCTCTATCTCATCTTTCTGGTAGTGAGGAGATCTGTAGGGAACTTGTTTTTTGGGTATAGAACCAGGGATCAAGGTGATTTAATGATCCACCCCCCGGACTGGTGTTCTGTTGGTTCTTCAAACACATCAAAAAATTGTTTCAACAAGTTGCTCAGCTCAGACTGAAAAATTTCTATGGTATTGACTACTTCTTCTTGAGTGTTGTTCAGCTTCCCATCATTGTCCACCTCAAACTGAGAATGGTGTATAGTATGGGCTTCCATGTTGTAAGATTTTGCTTTGAAAATCTCACTCTCCTTCGAATCATCAACTAGGTACAATCGCCCCACCATCACAGCAAGTCCTCCAGCTAGTAGTTCGAAAATCTTCTTAGCAGAAGTTAATTTAACTTCCCCAGAACCTTTTATAGTGCGTATATGAAAAGGTATAGATCCTTCATGGATAGTAACTGTCATGTTATCATAATTATAGATAATTGGTCCGTACCTCTTCAACCAATTACCCCCAAGAATCAAATCAAAACTGCTGAGGGGAAATAATTGTGGACTGTATTCAAACTCTCTGCCTTGCATGGTCCATTTGAACCCTCTACATTCAGTATTGCAAACATTTCTCACACCATCAGCTACTTCCACTGCCATTGTCTTACATACTCTAGCTCACACGCCATTCACTTGGCAAAATTTTCATCCAAGAAGAAATGAGAACTCCCACCATCTACCAGAATCTGCAGTGGCTCTCCCTTATAATATTCTCTGATTCGGTAGGTATCTAAATCTGAATTGCCAGACAAGGCATCGAGAGATATAGTTCCATCAGCAAGGCTATTATCACATTGCACTGTGTCTGTACATTCTTCCTGTATGCCAACAATAGGTGTCTCAGGACTCTCATCCTCTTCCGCAATAAGGGCATAAATCTTGGTGAGACACTGATGTCCCAGAGCAAAGGGACCTCCACACTTGAAACACAACTTATTGTCTATCCTTTCTTTAACTTTAGCATCAGTTAAATACTTCATTCTAACTTGCGGTGTCTGAATTTTATCCTTCTGCACACCTAATATCTGTTTAGGAATCCCCTTTGAATTTAATCTTAGAGTAGACCCTGCAACCACTTCCTCAATGAAGATATTAACCGCAAACTCCTATTTCTTGGCTTCTGCAATAGCTTCGAGTAGTGTGTTAGGATTTGCAGAAGAGACGACAGATCTGAGCTCGGGTTGTAAACAACCAATGAATTTCTCTTTATAAAAATCTTCATCAAACTTAGGGTGTGAGATCATTACAGAGGATGAAATTCTATCAAAGCGCGTCAGCAGGTCCTGTAATGACTCCTGACTTCCCTATTTCAAACACATAAATTCCTCTAACTAATTGTTAGAGTTAGTAGTATCAAACTGGATAAAGACTGCCGCCACAAAGTCATCCCAATTCTTAGGCTTGTTATACTTGAGAATCCGAAACCAAGAATCAGCATTGCCTTCGAGGTGCATTTTAGCAAACTCCACCCTTTCCTGATATAAGATTCCTCTATAAATTGAGAAATATCCTTCACACATTTCCACCCAAGACCTCGGATTAATCCCATTAAAGCGTGGAAAGTCTGCAAAGGGCATCTTTCCTTTACAAGGGAACCCCAAACCACCATAGCCATATTCCCCTATCTCAGCAACTTGAGTCAAAAAAGGGGATGTCCTGTTTAACACGCCAATTTGTACATGTATTGCCCCTGAACTCCCAGCCAACTTATCTGGGTACTCTCCTAATATAGACCTTTTTATGATTTTGCGCCAAGAATGCCTCCTTCATAGAGTTAAATTGATTCATCATCATTGTCTGTAATGTAAGTGCGTTTTGACGCATCTCCTATGTAAGTAAAACCATTTGTCGTTCCATTTCATCCATTCTTGCTTTTAGGGTCACAGCTGGTGGTACAGGAGTAACACCTTCAGGACTACGGGGATGATTCGGCTTTTTCCTGAAAAGAGTTTTGAGCTTGATCCGCGCCATTTCGTCAGCAGCTTCAACCTGAGTGGCTTTAGTCGTCGGATCAACCATAACGTGAGGTTTTTGTGCACGTCCTTTAGTTATTTTGAGGTTAGGTGGTTGGATCTAAGCAACCAGGCGCTCTGATACCACTGTAACGATACCTGATCGTTAGCGGAGAACTGTAGCAGATGAAGATGGGGGGAAGAGAAGAATCGAGAAGGAGGTGAACAGGAGAAGATTTCAGATGAGTAGTCTAGGGAAGAGAGAAAATAATCAGAGCAAGCAGAGGAAACTTCTACCTTTTTTTTCTTTCCAAAATTACAATACAGATATTAATACTTTCCATTTCTGTCCGAGAATCATGCCACGACTACTACTGCAAAATACATATTAAATAGCAACACCTCAATTACATGATTAACTAACAACACCCAACTAACTCTTCCACCTAAATCTTCCCAATATGGAATAACATCATCAATACTTCCTACAACTTCTTCGGGACTTCTTTTTCTTCCTCTCCCAGGACTTCAATTGATCTTCATTCCTTTATAGCGGGTACATAACAGCTAACTTCTTTAATGTAAATCTATTGCTAAGTTTGGTTCTGTCCTGATGAATTCTCGTCTAACTCGTGCCTGATTCCTCCCTGATAGCAGCCTACATTTGAGTGAAGAAACTGTTATGTTATCGATTTAGTACTACGATCCTCATCTTTTGGGGCAGATCCATCATATTATAGCTTGAGTAGAAGTTTCGTTAAGTCTTCCTTGATAGCAGTCTATATAGTGACTTGCAGGAAAGTAGAAAATAAAACTTGGTTAAAACGACTACTGATTGGGGTTAATCTTGTTTCAAGTTTGTGTTGAAAAAGTTCAAGATATAACATCTATTTCTTTCAACAGCATGCTATCCATTATTATTGCAACCCGAAGTTAACATCTTCGTATTTATGTGCTTTTACAGGACGGATTCACATTCTAACCATATTAATGGGAACATTGATGAACTGAATGCGGAGATGTTTGTGCATTCATGAGGTTAGTGGAGCCATGTACCAGTCACCCTTACCTATACGGGAGGATATAGTTGAAGTGCAAGGTAGATCTAATTCATGATCAAGTATCAGTCTCACCATCGTCGACCCTTCGGCTACTTTATTTTTCGCATTAGTCTTCTTTGTTGTTTTCTTACATGTAAATACTTTATATCTTTATTTATATACAAATTTGGCTTTCCAAAAAAAAATGGAAACATTGATGATGATGACGATGACTTAATAGTTGAAATTTGTATGGGAGTTGCAACATATTATGAGTAGAGATGTACAGAGATATAGGACACATATATGCATACTTGAGCATGGACAAACATAGGTAGGTAGAGTGGACTAGAGGGCTAAACTTTATTTATTTATTATTTAATTATGTATTTCTATATTCATTTAGCTATGTATTTCTCGTCTACTGGTATTTTTATTTTTATTTGCATATATATATAGTATTATTGTTATTATTTGATTATTTTTATTATTTACTTATTATTTATTATTTTACTTTATTTTATTTTATTGTATTTCAAAGGTTTGACTATACTATAAGTAAAAGTTTTCATTGAATATTGGAGGCTTGCATGAAAATGTCTAAGGATTGGATTCGTTCATTCACCGAGTCATCAATTGTTCACCTTTATGTCAAAAATAATTCTAAATACTATCTATTTTGAGGTACAATTTCTTTTTATAATGAAAAGTAATTTGGTTGCCATTTGTTAAACTTGATTTTCTCAGGAATAGTATCATTTTTTTAGAATTGCATTGGTGCTATGGATAGTATTCATTTCTGCGAGGCTTCCGCTCAGCGAGCAAATCCCATCTATTGGCAGAAAAGTGTGCACCACACAAAATATTTTGACAATATGTGATTTCGATCTTTATTTCACTTTTGGTTGGGAAGGAAGTGCACAAGATTTGAGAATACTTAATGATACATTAAGAGATCCGAGAAAATATTTTTGATCCCTCCACAAGGTTTGTTGTCTTCATTTCCTTGTTCTATTCAGATTCCTCTACCTAAAATTTATCTTTGGTTCTTACAGTGTCATTAAAAAAATAATATTTGGTTGATGCAGGATATCCTAATACAATTGGATTTTTGGCACCATACAAAGGCCAAAAATATCATCTGCCAGAATTTCGCCAATTCCGTGTATATAATAATCAGTCTGAGATTTTCAACAACGTCCACTCATCTTGTAGCTGCTATTGAGAGATCATTTGGTTTATGGAAGAACAAGTTTCATGTACTCAATGATATGCCGATAAGTTTAAAATTTGATGACCAAGTAGCACTTACTATGGCAATATATAATTTTATTCGTCGAAAAGACTATGACGATAAAGACTTTCAGTAATTTGCTTGTGATACAAATGCAACAAGCACTTCTAATGGTGAGAGGGATCATGGTCCGGCTATTAAATGAAACAATGAATCTAGTACATAATAATATATGTACGATGATTAACTCAGCAAAGGATTGCTAGTTGATTTTTTGTATTTACCCATTTTCAGTGCGAGCAACTTAGTTAGAAGAGTTTGTTGCATTTTGAAGATCATGTTACTTTTAAGTTCAAGATCAAGTCCTTCTTGAAAATTATTTGTTTTAGGAATTATAGGATACAAGCGACTATAAGCTTGTATGGTGTAGTGTTCCTTCAGCATCTTAATATCCATGCCCAATTCTTGGACTACCCAACAGAGAACTACCTTCTCTGTCGGACTTCCACAAAAATTGCCGATGATATGGCCTACTCGATGAAAAGAATAAATGGAAAAAAGCAAATAATATTCATATAATCAGTGACTATTGAAAAAAAACAAATAATGTTAATACTTATACGCAAATGCACCTAAAACATCAAATACATTATAGTTATTTAAAGGTCACATAGGTTTACTAAAACGGTGCTAGTGACCAAACAAACATAAGTGATAAAAGTAAATTAAGAGTCACATGTACGATCCCGAATTACTGGTGTAAAGCGTGATGTTCTTTGAAATATCTTTTTCAAACTTTTTGACCAGCCATATGTAGCGATGTCTCACTACCTTTGTCAATCCCTTCCAGTTCATCAAGACAAGCCATGCATTATTTTATCGTGTTATGAGAAATGACAAGGATATTGTTGCTACTTGCTTGATTTCTTGTCTCGTATTTGGCTGTTACAGTTTCCATAAACTTTGCAATAGGTTCGGATGAATTTACTCTTTTGGGATTTTTCTCAGGAATGACTGCTGACTCTTTTTCTTTTCTTACATGCTCATTACTTTGACTTTCACATGTTCAACCTCCACTTGTTCAACATCAATATTAGGTGTTGGAAAGGCAGGACAATCCCTTCAAGTTTCTTGTAAAACATTATCTTCTAACCTAAACGACAAAACATTGGAAGTTGGTACCCATATTCTATCCCCAAATGCGATAATACCATCAAAGAGCAATGATTATTGTAGTACCAAAATTGGACCCTTCTCTTGGAATTTAGCAACTACAGAGGTTTCCTGATCCAAAAGTTATAAGAAGAATATATAACAAGAATAAGCATATAACAAAAGAAATATTAAGATCAAAATTCCCAAAATAAATATACATTTATCTTCCTAACCCACCAGTCGGGAGTACCATCAACAGTTCCTTTTTCATGATTCCATTCTATACCTGTCTCAAATCTTAATAGTATATTCTACTCTCTCCATTCTTTTCTCAAACCATCATATCTATTTTTTAAATGGGTTTGATTGTATTCATGATTGACAACTTTGTTGAAATTTTTAACAAGCTCATCCCAACCAAATCTAGTAAAGTAACCATTGGGCCTGTTTTTAGCCTCCATTTATGTAACACACAACTCAATCTCGGTGTTTGCTTGAGTTCAGTTTGTCTTTTCTACGGTATCAATGTCTTTACCCTTTCTTCTTAACACACCCGCGGATGTTACATCATTTGGAGAATTTGATTCCATAATAAAAATATGTTACATAAAACGTAAATAAAGAAAGCTGAAACATCTTATTTTTAAATTAGCAAGATCCCTGAAGAAAGCTATTAAGGATTCAATGCCTTAGAATCACCAATGTCCCAGGATTGAAAAATTTGAATTCCTAGTACAAGAACTAGCACAAATTTCCAGCTCATGGATCAATCAATAATAAAACTGTCTATTACATGATTTGTTTACTCCACTAGTTTCAACAAAAAGGAAACATGCATTGAAGTTTCGGGCAAAAATTGTATTTGTAGAGTCAAAGTTTATATGAGAATGGAAAAACTAATCAGCAATAGCATTTTTTCTTTTCCAAAACATCAACAGTGTCAGAAATTCATCCATAAACCATAAGTTTTAACAAAAAAAAAAACAAGTGGCTTGTATTCAACAAAGTGTAGAATTGTCAAACATGTATAGAGTATAGACTTAAATGAAACATTTTCACAATGAGTTTCACTTGGAATATTTATGTGGTCAGACTACAAGTATAATGGAGACACACAGTATGTGTTGACGTGAACTTTCATCTACCAAACGATAGGGGATTATGAAGATCTAATTTGGAAACACTGGCACAAACTCTCAAGTAAGAACAAGAAGAGGATTACTCAACAAAAGCTAACACCTTCAACTCCGTAGGTTAGGTCCCATATGAATAATAACCACAAATCAATTCAAAGAGTCTCAAATTCCACAAACTCAGAATTCAATTCTTATAATATATTCAAGTTCGTGAGAGTCTCCTACCTGATCCACTGGCCAATCCCTATGTTCAACTAGATTACAAACTCAGAGATTAATATATTCAATTCTTATAATCTCATTAATAAATGAAGAAATCACAAACTCAGAGTTAATATATTCAATTCTTATAATATGTTCAAGTCCTATCCAAAGCAACAAGAAAAAATGTAATGAAATTTATAGCTTTTCGTTAGACCGCCAGGATCTTTTCTTGCAGATTCAACTACTGGTACTAGAAAAAGACTCTAGGCTAAAGCTAAAGTACTCATTAGAAACTTAGCGCACTGAAAGATCTTAACAAAGACAATACAAGTACGAAAGGAGCCTACCAACCTGCAAACAAAGATAGGATAAGGTGGATGCTTTGTACATGATCAACAGAAGAACACGAAATCAGAAGTCACAGAAAATTAAAAATCACTAAAAAACAAGAACTCGAGAAGTCATAGAGAAGAATTCTCACCCAAAATTGAAAATAATCTCAACAGAAGTCACCATAACACAACATGAACTCGAGAAGAACACAAACTTGAGAAAGAAAAAAACGAGGAGAGACACTCTTGTTTGACGGCAAGGTTTATTTTTTTGTTCTATTTTCTTGATTATGTTAGAGTAACAGAGGGTAGTCTAGGGATATTATTTTTACATAACTTTAATTATTCACAAAATTGCCATCACAAGTAGAAGGAAAAAGGACCTTTTATCATGACTTCTGCTCGTTGCATACCTTGATCTAGTATTGTACGAATAGCATTTGTTGTTGCCATTTGAGCGGCAAAGGGTAATGTAACTTCCTACCACCTACTTCTGAAAAAAAAAGATTTTACTGAAGAAAAAAAATGAGAAGTAGAATGAAAAGTAAGTTTAAAAACACTACTTTAAAAATAATTTGAAAAAAAGAGAAGTAGAAAAAAACCCAGATTTTTAAGAGGTATAAAACAACCCTTATAGTTCTTTTCTTTCATTTGTTTCTCCCTTTGTTTCTTCTTCTCTTTTTAATTTTGGATTTTTTGAATGTTTAGTAAAACTATTTTAAAATAGAAAAAAGTTGTAAAAAAATGTGTTTGCAGTCAAAATTTTAAGTTAACTAAATAGTGTTTGCAATCAAATTTTTTAAGATAACTTTCATTTATTTACAAATTCGCCATTAGAAGTAGAAGTATAAAAAAATAAAATAACCTCCTACATACTTTTGAAAAAAAATTGGAAGGAGAATTAAAAGTGTAAGTTTTAAAACACTTGTTTTAAAATAATCTAAAAAAAAGAATGAGAAAAATAATATAATTTTTAAGAAGTACAAGCAGGCACTTAGGGTCTGTTTTGTAATCACATTTTTTTTGCTTCTCTTTCTGATTCTCATTCTCCTCTGTAATTTTTGAGTGTTTGAAAAACTATAAAAACTATAAAAAGTTATAGAAATAATGTTTGCAGTCAAATTTTTAAAACAACTACATAGTGTTTGGAGTTAAATGTTTTAAGATAGTTTTTATTTATTTATAAAATTGGCATCAGAAGTAGAAATAGAAAAAAAAATAACTTTCTACCTATATCAGAAACACAGAGTTTTGACTGAAAAAAAAGAAGAAGAATGAGAAGCAAAAATGGAGTTTTAAAATACTATTTTTAAAATAATCTAATAAAAAGAAAAGGAGAAAAATAATCTATTTTTTAAGAGGTACAAAATAGGCTCTAGTATTTTACGAAAAGTTGTCACACAGTTACAATTAGAGTACAATTTTGATGTTTTACACTTGCGACCTAGTCTGCTAAGACTAGTAAGCCTTCCCGAAAAGAGAGGTTCCCCAACCCGAGAAACAAAGAAACAGAGACACAAGAGATATAAGAGATGCACTTCCAACCTTCTTCTATATATTCACACTTGATGTAGAATACAAATGACCGCTCGATGCACTCACACAAAGGTCTCTCTTGGCTACAAGTTGCTCAATTCTCTTCTCCCTACAAAATGAACCTTAACTCATCTATTTATATATGATTCTTGCCTCAAAGGCTGAACAAAGTCGTGGGACACGTGGCAGACTCTCAAGCTCTCACACAAACATGTTTACTGGATCAAGGGATCAAGAATAGGGCAGAGATGCCTGGCACACACTGCACGATTTGTGGGCTGAATTTTCCATTTCGGCACGCGCACGTTTTATAAACGTGCGTGTACCAAAAAATGCACATTTTTTAAACATGCATGCCTAGCCCGACACGCATAAAAAATGTGTCATGTCAGGCCAACCCGCATGCAAATGGATCATGCACGTTTGCACTTTTTCTATTTTTTTAATTTTTTTATGATTTAATAAAAATAATATTATAATTCAAAAAAAAAAAATTCAAGTGCAGGCCAGCCCGCATTGCACGCCAACCCGCACGGTTTGTGGTCTGAATTTTTAAGCCCATCACGCACACATTTTTTATGCGTGCCGGGCTAGACACGCACATTTTCTGGAAAAAAAATCTGGCTCGCACGCACGCACGTTTTAATGTAGGCGATATAGGCACGTTTTTCCGTGCATATCGTGCCTAGCCTGTTTGCACGTGCACATTTTCCTGTCTGTAGAATAGGGCCCATGAATTTCTCTACCTAGTAGAGATGATTTTCAAGAATCCGAACACGATCCTACACACATTTGTCTCCTCCGCCATAACATGAAATTTCTGCCATAAAGGGATTACAACAAATTTGATACCGCTTGCACAGGGTATCGCAAGGCACTAAAGGATCTAACACAACTCTGATGCCATCTAAGGGAAAAAAAATTAGATTATAATTTTTTTACTTGACATTGTGCGGTCTAATTCCCCAAGACTAGTCAGCCTTATTGAAAAGAGAGATTCCCCTTCCTGATAACCAAAGAAATAGTGACACAAAAGATATAGAGGACACATTCCTAACCTTCTTCTATATCACACTTGATATAGAACACAAAGGACTCCGAATGCACTCCGACGAAGAGCTCTCTCGGCTACAAGGTGCTCAACTCTCTTCTCTCTACAAAATGAACCCCAACACATCTATTTATACATGATTCTTGCCTCAAATGCTGGAATAAAGTGGTGGGACTCATGGCAGGCTCTCAAACTGCCATTGAAGCATGTTTACTCGGTCAAGGGACCAAGATTGTTGAAGTGGTCCAATAGCTATTTCTTTAGTTGGTGTCGCACCATGATAACTATATCAGGCCTTTAGGATGTCAACTCACCATGCTAAGGTTAATGCTCAAATTATAGGTATAACAATAATCCACATTACGCATATACACAGGGGCAGACCAGGAGTTGAACAAAGGGGATACCAAGTTTTTTCGAGTTTGAGCATAATGGTTCTAATCGGATTGGGTTAACGGTCATATAATTCTTCTTAAAAACTTTAGCATAATCTTTAAAAGACAAGTTGCGACTTAAATAGAATCATCTCATATTTATCTCCACTCATCTCAATGAAGTTAGAAGAGACAAGTTTAACCAAAGAGACAAGTAGTAAAGTTGGAAAGAGAAATCTACACAAAATAATATATCTTAAGGGTTGGTACTTGGTAGGCATAGCTAAAACAATACATATTTACATAAAATTTGGGTGAACCATAAGGCCCCTAATTAGTAGAAAATTGGAGGTAGATTATAGCCTCCTTGATCCCCTTTCCACCGTACACATGTATACTTACATCTAGGGCCAAGACCCGGTGAATCAAGTCTATTAAAGTTTCACACATATCATAAAACTATAGTTATGCATCTATGGAAAAAAAAAATCTACCAAGCAACTTGTTGCCTCAATTTCTTCTTATATATCATTTATTTAATTTTCTATTCATCTGGAACCAGAAATGTTTTTGATCCTAAATGAGAAAAAAGCTTTAAAATCTGCCTAACATTTTAGAAAGGTTATGCTCAATAGGTATAAAGTTGAATGTATAAATAATTCGTTATGTACATAATCATAACCGATCCATGTCGTATTGCGATGCCTAAATCCCATATATTAATTCGTCAGTTTGGTCATCCTGATATCTTAATATAGAAATAAGTAGGTGAGATGAGCCAAAGCTCCCTGTTTCTATTATGTTATTGTGAGTTTAGTACAGTGTGAACTATATATATAGGCTGTAGCTATATCTCAATTTCCCCGTGTTGGTCATCTTGTTCTCGTTACATGAAATGATTCCTACAAAGGAGGCTTAAGGAAATCCCAAAACCATTTACCATTTGACCTTCAAGGCAGTGAAAGTATCGTCTTTTATTTTCTTTTTCGCAATTTTTGGGCTGATGTGATGGACTTCAAGAACGGAGCTCTTTACTGTTCTCTCTGTGCAATCCCTTTGCTGTTCTGCATCTCTGTAGTGTTCGCCGATGATATAGTTCACCATGATGATGTTGCGCCGAAAAACCCTGGTTGTGAAAACAATTTTGTGCTGGTAAAAATCCCATCTTTTCCTTTTTGTTGAGCTTTCTGCCATTTTCATCACACCATTTATGTGGTTAATTGTTTTCTAATTTATAGTCCCATGGATCACCTTCTTGGTGTTTGTGCTAAAGTATTGATTTCGACTCTAATAGCGTGACGTTGTTGTTTATTCTGTTCCCTGAAATCTTTCGAGGTTATATATCTGGGATTGGGTTGGAACTGCCTTGCTGTCTGTGGGTATTTATTTCCTTTTTGTGGGTATTTATTTCCTTTTTGTGTGTATCTTAGGTTTTTTTTTGGGGTGGGGGGTTAGGTGTGTATCTTAGGTTGCTTTTGTATTTAGTTTATTTGTTGCCTGGCACCACAAATGTGGGGAAGCTAATATCTGGGGTTTCTTTGCTTGGTTTTGCTGTTATTGTCTTTTGATTTAGCCTAATGTGCCATCAAATCATGTTCGGTTGTTATTGATCTCATAATGTGATGCCATTGTGAGGAAATCGGAAGGGAACAAAATTAACCAGAAATAGACTCTCTCTATAGGAATTCTGGTTGTGTTGTTGAACAGCTCAGTTCTTGCAATTAACTTTAGAAACATATCTTTTGCTTACCTTAATGTTTAGCTATTATCGGTGACGCATAGGTTAAAGTACCTGTTTGGGTAGATGGTCGAGAAGTTGTAGAGTTTGTGGGTGTTGGTGCCCGGTTTGGGCCCACCTTAGAAACGACAGAGAAGCGTGCCAGCCAGACAAAAGTTGCTCTTGCAGATCCCCCTGATTGTTGTAGCACACCAAAGAATCAGGTTTCTTTCCTCTATTCAACTCTGCACTTCACACGCTTTGATGAGTATGCTTTTCCATTGTGCTGGAGTTGGTGATCTATCCTTACCTTTCATCTCTTGTCTGCTCCCTTAGCTGGCAGGCGAGGTTATCATGGTGCACCGTGGTAATTGTAGCTTTGTCAAAAAAGCAAATGTTGCAGAAGCTGCTGGTGCTTCGGGCTTACTTATCATAAATAGCCAAAAAGGTTGGTTTTCTTTCAGCACTTTCTAAACCATTGCTTGATTGTTGAACTGATCCGCATTTATGTTCTTATGTCTAGTATGCCGTTTTCTTCAGTTTCTTATCGAATCCATTATCCACCTAAATCATGGAACAAGTATCTGGTTGTGGACCCTGTTTATATCATGATGATAGAATCACATAATTGTCTTATCTTCACCAATTCAGTAATTTCCTCTTCATTGTGCTCATTCTTCAGAACTCTTCAAGATGGTATGTGAAGCAAATGACACTAATGTAAGTATTAACATACCTGTGGTTATGCTCCCAAGAGATGCTGGTGAAAGCTTGAAAGAGAGCATGGCAAACACTACCAATGGTGAGTTTGCCCTACATGTTTAATATTTCTCACTGTGTAAGCTGATATATTGAATCTAGTTAGTCAAAAGCTCTATGCAATACTTGTGCATATTTTTCCTTATTGATGCACTACCACTTATTTTCAGTTTCCGTTCAAATGTACTCTCCTCAGCGACCAGAGGTTGATGTGGCTGAAGTGTTCTTATGGCTAATGGCTGCTGGGACCATTTTATGCGCATCTTATTGGTCTGCATGGACTGCCAGAGAAGAAGCTATAGTGAAAGACAAGCTCTTAAAAGTAATAAACACTCTTTTCCCACCGTTCTCTTTTGTCTGCTAAATCGCTTTCAAGATCAAGGTGTTTGATATGCCTAGAAAACCTTACTTGTGCAGGATGGCTCAGACGAGTACCTCAGCAACTATGGTGATGGTTCGACCAGTACCTTGGATATAAGTGTCACCTCTGCTATTATTTTCATCATGATTGCCTCATGTTTCTTGGTTATGCTCTATAAGTTGATGTCTCACGTGTTCATCGAGATTCTTGTAGTTGTCTTCTGCGTTGGTGGTTTTGAAGTACGTTGGTCTCTCCTAAAGTTTGTACAAGGATATCCTGTCAACTAAAAGATATTTCTGCATTGCTTATTCTTTCTGTTCTTGCAGGGCTTGCACACCTGTCTAGTTGCTTTGTTATCACGGTATGCATTCTGCTTAGAAAACATACAACCGCAATTTTTTTCAGAAGCATTAACCTATGGCTGTCAATATGTGTAGTTTTAGATGGTTCGAACCAGCAACAGAATCATTCGTTAAAGTTCCATACCTAGGAGGCGTATCCTATCTATCGTTGGCTGTCTCTCCATTTTGCATAGCATTTGCTGTTTTATGGGCAGTTTTCCGGCATGTATCCTTTGCTTGGATCGGTCAAGATATTCTTGTAAGAGCTAATTCTCACAAATTTCTCGAGAGTCTTGATTAATGATTGATTCACTTGTGGTTTCTTCTGCAACAGGGAATTGCTCTGATTATGACAGTTCTCCAGATAATTCGAGTGCCAAATCTAAAGGTGTTGTCTCCCAGAAACTCATGCTAGTATTACTATTAATTCTTTTTGGGATGAATTTCCATCTGGATGCAGTATGAGAAGTGAGTGAATGCTTCCTTTCATACTCAGGTGGGAACTGTGCTACTGAGTTGCGCGTTTGTGTACGACATTTTTTGGGTTTTCATCTCAAAATGGTTGTTCCATAAAAGCGTGATGATAGTGGTGAGCACTGCTTCACTTTGCTCTGCAACATGGTTATAGTAAAAAGGATGCTCCGGTTTGGACAGCCATATAAGAATCACACAAGATAATACCAATATTCAAAATTGTAACCTCCTGTCTTACAAGCATCCCCCTTTGTTGTTTGTAGGTGGCTCGTGGCGATGGCAGTGGAGAAGATGGCATCCCGATGCTACTGAAAATCCCTCGTCTGTACGATCCCTGGGGCGGATACAGCATTATCGGTTTTGGTGACATCATCCTACCAGGACTGCTCATTGCATTTTCCCTAAGGTTCAAGTGAAAGGCCTTCACAAAGACTGAAAGTGACAACTCTATGGGCCTTTGGAGTTCTATTTTGTTTGTTTTATGTCCTTAAAGTTCTACCTGAATTTTTTTTGCAGGTATGATTGGCTGTCCAAGAGAAGCCTTCAACATGGATACTTCATCTGGGCAATGCTTGCTTATGGTTTAGGTACGTTTCAAACCTATAAAAACTTAAAAAACTTTTTTCAATAACGTGCCCGAAGATAACATTTCAACTACACAGGTCTTCTGCTAACGTACATGGCTCTGAACTTGATGGATGGACATGGGCAACCGGCTTTGCTCTATATTGTCCCATTCACATTAGGTACGTAATTGATCAGATTAAAGTGGCAGAGCAATCTCAGTGAAGTTAGAGAAGTCTTGCATTCAACATCCTACTGCAAAAATGGTAGTTTTGGTTGATCTTTTACTATGTTTTTTTGCTGTTTTTAGGCACATTTATGGCGTTGGCGAAGAAGAGAGGCGAGCTGAAGCATTTGTGGAGTCAGGGGGCACCTAAAAGTCCTTGTCCACATATCGAGCTTCGACAGGATGAACAATGAGAGCAGTTAATACAGATTAAGAGGAGAAAACCAAAAAATAGAATTTGATGTTCGAAGTGTTGTAGTATGTTATCTTTTACATGAAAAAGTTGGTTTCAGTTATTCTGTTTCTGGTTAGAGTTCAAATGACAAACATCAAGATACGTAGAAAAGAAGGAAACAAGGTCAATTCCTGATTACATATACAACTGAACTTGGCTTCAGACTAGAAATGCAACTCTGATCCCAGCAAACTTCTGTTGCAAGAAAAAACTGTAACAAGCAGCTCAGTAAGATTTACATCAGATCCCTACAAGGTGTGTCATATATTGAAAGAAAAGAGGAAAGGGGATAGAAAATAACAGGCGAAAAGGATAGCCACAAAATTGGGTGGTATGGGTATCTAAAAAATTACTAATGGTCATGTGAGAATACATCTGAGCTCAACTCAAGCATCAAAACTGAATCTGCAACAATGTTGAAAAGAATGGTCGTTTGAGACTGGGGGAACTTCTCTGGACTGGATCTCAACACGACACAGAGTCATCTTTGACGACAATTTTCGGGTTGGTCACCATCTTGTGTTGGGACTATTAGCTCTCTCCCTGATCTAAGCCTGAGAGTAGATGGGAGATGGAGCGACTTTGTAGTTACAGAAAATAACTTTGGGAAGATGGTGATGGAGAATCTACTTACTACGAAATCTTCTCAAGGAACCATTCCCATTTACCGTGATGGGCAAAGGTCTTCGCTCTTGACCTCGAGAAAGAATCTCTTGCATTCTTTCGGGCCAATCTGAATTTAGCCTTCGTGCGAAGTCTTCAACTTCCCTGAACAATCACACATGAACTAGAAAATCAGGATGTGCTTTGCGATCCATTAACAGGGATAGTTGACTAACTGACTGTAGGTAAAGCAATCGAAAAGCCTCAAGCTCACCTATCGATTTTCTCTTTCAATGCAGGGTCAATATCATCATATAAATCACAATCTTCAAATAAACATTCAGATGCTGATACGCCGTCATCACTGTACAGCAACTTTGTTGAGTTTCCAATGCTGGTTAGAAGCTTGCCAGCATCTGAACTATCATTATGGACAGAATCAAGTTCATTTGACTCCTGCAGCATAGGAGGATGCCAATTCAACAAAGAAAAATATGCATGCATTCAGGTTGCATACGAGAAGTCTTGTTCTCAACAGTAGAAATTTCACCTTCATCCAATTTGAAGCAGAAGTAAAGTCATAAAGCAACAAGAGCTGACTGTTACCTTCTTCTCACCATCTACAGCATTTCCAGAAGAAGAGGTGCTGTTTGAAGGAGCACTCTTGTAATGATCTTTCCTCCAACGGTTCTTCTTTTTATTTTTGGAAACTGGCGTCACCTTACAATCTACAAAAATCACAACTTGAAATACACCAGCATATGGAGGTAAAAGGGACAATTCCTTAAAAATACGGTACAACGGAAGAAATATTGGAAAACAGGTAGAAAAGGGGCAAAAATTAGAAGGAAAGAGACACAACAATAACCTATAAAGGAAAACAAGCACAACAACAACTAGTACGAGGGATTGATAAATGTCCTAGCAGAAAATTATTGGCAGATATATAGGTATCCCTTTTATGCGGCAAAAAATCTCAGTAGCAAGACATAATTTATAGAGGTAATATGATCTGCAAAAGAATGAAAGAAATGGCAAAGTAAGGAACTTTAGATACCAGCGTTGCCTCCATTAATAAATGACAAAAGGTCATCAACTGAACGGTCATCAGCATGATCCTCTTCTACCTCAACATTCTG
>JAOWBN010000007.1:146305-168964 GCA_028565015.1 Pinguicula moranensis | reverse complement strand
AGGATAGAGCTTCTTAGTTACTTCCACGAAGCAGCTTCTGAAGGGATATTTCAGGAGATTAAATCCGTTAGGTTGATAATGGTTTACAACAGAAGTGAAATGTATTTTTGTTCTCCGCTTTCTATTAAGTGTAGAAGAAACCGTTGCGCTTGGAAACACCTGAACTGGTTGGTCTTCCTTTCATCAACTTCCCTTCATATGTTTCTTTTTTTATCACCTATGAATGAGTCTTGATTATGTCTATTAACCTCGCAATGATATTATCCTATCTGACCACGGTGTATACTTTTCCTGAATCTCATTAAACTTCTTATGTGACATCCCGAAGATGATATTATCCAACCTATGCCGGGATGAAAATAGTACAGAAATTTGCTTGCAAAGTAGTACAAAGTACAAACCAATTCTGGACTAGTGCTGCAAGAGGAGACAAAGTTGGCCTTAACAACTTGAGTTGGAGTGTATATAGTGTTGGGCTTTTGTCTGAGACCGAAATCATACATTTATTTAAAATGATAATTTGTGTTGTGGTCTGGTCGAATAGGTTGGATTTGGATGATGCAAATTCACTTCCATGATTAGTGTGATGTCTCAAAAAAATTCGAGTTTCACAAAAGGTTTCTAAAAATAGAAAAATAGAGGTTGAAGTTTGACTTTTTAAACAATAAAAATATAGCTTTTACTTACAAGTTGCTTCAAGAAAATTTCGACTGAAGCATGTGTTAAATTGTGTGGAGGCAGAATAACAGGACAACCAAGCCAATTCATTGGATTAAGTGGCTCGATCTGTGCAAGGTTATTAAGTCAGGAGGGCTTGGCCTTAGGGAAGTGTCTCACATGAACAGAGCATTAATAGCTAAATGGTTGTAGAGGTTGCGAATAGATCAGAAAAGTTTTTGGAGTGAAGTAATTCTCTCAAAGTATTTCCGCAAGATGAAGATAAAACACTATTCTGGAGGCATAATTGGATGGTAGATGGTTGTTTAGCTCTCAGTTTTGATCGCCTGTATAAGTTGAGCCTGCAGAGGCATTTTACAATAGCAGATATCAAAGGCAACAATCAGCACAACTCTCTGGGGGTAACCAGCTGGCCACTAACTTTTAAGAGACAGAGAGATCAGTCAGTTGAACAGATTACTGCAGACATTATTGGAATACTTAGGAACCTTGCAGGTAGGGCCAGATAGCTGGACTTGAACTAGAGACACAACAAAAGTACACAGTCTCCTCGGCTTATCAGATTCTTAACAGTGACCAAGCAGGAGACAGTGCTGAAGAAAAAATAGTAGCAAAAAGCTGGAACAGAATGACCCCAACCAAAGAGGATACAAGCCTTTGCATGGAGGCTACTCAAAACCTGGAACGTAGGGGAATAGCTTTTGATTATGGAAAGAAGTTATGTGCCATGTGTGGAACAGATGAGGAAATTGAGTCACATTTATTCATGGTATGCACTACCGCCTGGAAGCTGTGGGCTTCAGTTTACCAGTGGTGGAGGCTGGCATATATTGGACATCAGGATGTGAAGGCTCACTTTTTACTCACACATGGGACAAATTGAAGGGAAGTTGGAAATGGACATATGGAAAGCTTTGTGGCACGCAGTGGATGGAAAGGAGCGCCATACGCTTTGTTGTAGAAGAATAAGCTCTCCCCATGCTGGATATAGGGTAAAAATTCAGGTATGGCATTGGTTGGTCGCAAAGGAGAAATCAAACGAAAACATGTCAGTAAGAGAATGGTTCAGGACACCCTGTGTAGTACTCTATCCGGTGGCAAAAAGGTTACAGGGATAGCAAATTCAACCACATCCAGAAGATTGGAAGCAATGGTATAAACTGGAATTTTTGAGAAGACTGCCCAAAGGGCATGCTCCGAGGGAAACTAAATGAAACGATATGCTATTGTAATGTGGGCTAATTGGTCACTTTTAATAAATAAATAAAAAAAAATTACTAAAAAAAAGTAAGAAATATCGACACATTGATCCCACTTCCATTATTGATTCGCGTTATCACTCCATTTATAGTTGTCACCCAGGCCCCGCCCCACCCCTGCCCTCCCCCTCCATGGTCTGAACTCTCTAGGGGTTGTTGAGTTGTTATGATCATAAACAGAATCGCTGTCTGATGTAAATGTCCACATCCCGTAAAACCCCCTTAATTTACGACGAAAATATAAAACCTTTTATTGAGTTTCAAGTATAACCATCGGAACAAGTTTCTGCACAGATATAAGGAAGCAGAAAACACCAACGTGTACTGGAGTAGTGATAAGATTAACTGGATGGATAATCAATCAGACCTCAAACGTTCAAACGCTTCTTCGGGATCACCAGCAATGGATTCTTCTTCCTCAGCGTTAATCCAAGCCTCTCCTCCCTGTCAATGTCTTCGGCTTTGCATCCAGGCTCGAGCTCCCAATCAAATGAATGGACCAGAGTGGCAATCGCGAGATGTACGACCCGGTGGGCCAAGGGAAACCCGACACAGATCCTGCGACCCGACCCGAACGGGATGAGCTCGAAGTGTTGCCCCTTATACTCCACATTTGACTGTAGGAACCTCTCTGGCTTGAATTCGAGGGGGTTCTCCCAGTATTTTGGGTCGCGCCCAATGGACCATGCGTTAACGAATACCTGTGTGCCCTTGGGGATATTATAGCCCATGTAGTTGGTATCTTCCATGGTGTTCCTCGGCAGCAGCAGCGGCAGCGCAGGGTGGAGCCGGAGAGATTCCTTCACCACCGCCTGAAGGTACGGCAGGTGCTCCACGTCTTTCTCTTCGACACGGCGGTTTAGACCCACGACCCGGTCGAGTTCTTCTCTCAGCCTCTTAAACGCGGGAGGGCTGCGGAGAAGCTCGGCGAATCCCCACTCGATGCTGATGCTCGTCGTCTCCGATCCGGCGAAGAACATTTCCTTCGATGTGTAAAAGTTTGGATAACAAAATATTTGGAACCTCAACTAAACCTGAAACCCTGCATTATATTCTTAGTTCTTACAGTGATTACGATGTTGATGTTCTTCTCGGTCATGGTGTCTGGTCCGTCTTTTCCGTCTCCCTTGTACTCCAACAGCACGTCAAGAAAATCCTTCTTGTCCTGTACAACGCCGGAATTCCGATCTTTTAGCCTCTCCTGGATAAACCTGGAGGATATGGTCATGGTGCGGCTAAGGTTCTTCTCCATGCTCCTCTTCATTCCGGCGGGATCCATCCACTTCAGATACGGCAAATAATCAGCGATGTTCGGTGTACCGGCAAGCTCGAGGACCTGTTTAACAAATTAAGTGAGAAAATGTTTATCGTGCGATGGGTGATCGTGGTGTTCGAAAGTGTTATGAACAAATCTCTAGTGGTGTATGCATAGAGTTTATTGCCCAATTTCCCCGTACCGTACCTTATTCATGCATTCGAAGAACTCCCTTGACTCAGGGTCTTTTGCATCCAGCAAATCCCTTGAGAGCATGAGATTCCCCATCAAGTTGAACGCTAGGAGGAATAGAAACCGGCTGAGCTGAATAGCTCCCGTGGCTCCGGTCGCAGCGGAAGACTCGGACTCCTCCATAATCCACCGCTCCATGTTTTCCCTGATCCTCTGCCGCAGCTCCGTTGTCTCATTCATCCTCTTGTTCACCAGAAACTCCATGGAGCAGATACGTCGAAGCACACGCCAATGGCCTCCGAACTGGTTCATGCCAAGAGTCCCTTGGTTGAAGTTGTAAGCCGTCAGCACGTCCGGCACTTTCCGATCAGCGAACGGGAGGTCGTGCTTCTTGAATAGCTCGGCGGCTGCATCGGCACTCTGAACCACCATGGTGTTGACGGAGCCGAGACGCAGCCATATGACTGAGCCATAGGTTTTCTTCCAGTTATGCATAGTCTCATGTGGTAGGTCTCCCAGCTGGAGAAGATTGCCGAAAATTGGGACTCGTTTTGGTCCCGGAGGGCTCTTCCCCGCCTGTTTCTTAGGCCGTAATATGAGGACAAGAATAACAACAATTCCTGCAAATATGGAAATGGTGACTGGATTGAGCTCCATATTTCCTTGTGGCTTCACTGCAAACAGGAGGTAGGAGAGGCATCGATATATAGAAGTAGAGAATTACTGTGACTTGAATCCGTAAATTGTGAAAACGAGTTTAATCGTGAAAATAATCAATGAACAAAATATCCAATAGAATAAAATACTCCATTCGAAAGGAGCACGCGGTGCACGAGGGTTGGATTCTTGCCCGCCGTTCTCTTCTCTACTCTTGGAACCACAAACACAAATTTTGTTTTGTGTACCGGCCCAGCCCAGCCCAGACACGTCGCCTACGCCTACTACTCTAATGAGTAATGAGAGTCCTGCTTATGCCACGCTGGCACATATCTCAAAATCCATCATTTTCTCCTCTCGATTTCAAAGCCGAATCAGCAGCGGAGGGCCCGGAACCAACAGTTACGGGATATTTGTGCAGTTTTCTTATGCTTATAATTAGCTTATATGAACTTTTTTTTTTCAAAAAATGATGAGTTATTTTTTGAAAAAAGGTGCTTATAAGCCAATTATAATTTTAAAAAGACTGATTGGGCATTGGACTCTCAGCATTGTTTTGGTTGATAAAAAATAAAGAAATATGTTGGGTTTTTTTTGTGTATGTCTGTGTGTGTTTGTCGAAGAGCTGATGGTCTCCACGTAAACAGTCTCTTGATCTCTTTTTAGAGGTCAGGGTACAACGGTGTATATCTCACCCTCCCCAGACCCTGCCTAAAGCGGGATATACTGGGTATATTTGATTTGGTTTGATAAAGAAATATGTTGGTTACAAACACGTGGCCAGTTCATTTAGATTTAGATATTTTTAAAATAATTGCAAAATGCTATAAAAGGAAATTGGAAATAAAAGAAAATTAAAATTAACTGAAATAAAATTATGAGACTAATCTTATGGGACTAAAATTATTTTGATCCTAAAAGTTATTTCCTTCTATAACCATGGTGTTCGAACTCATTTTGACTCAACTAATCCATGGGATCCATACAAAGCATTTCTCCACTTAGATCGGATAAATCTCGGGCCTATGTCAGCAAGTGTGACCCCAAAGTCCTAAAAATTAATTTTCCATTTTCAGATTCAGTTAATTTGTCAAAATTTTGTATTAGTATCATGTAATAGCCATTGAAACACGAATGACGATTTTGTTAGGGTGGCCCGCCTGCCCCACCTCGATCCCTCTCCTAGCCTCCTCGTGGCCTGCTCACAATGGGTCAAGTAGGATCGACCTGACCCGCACAAACTTTCTTTTGTTTTAAAGAAAAATAAAATTATTTTTTATGGAGATTATCAATACAACATGATGACAATTCCACTTGGTTGTACAAGAGACTGTGTGGGATAATCTACTACCCTGTTGTACACTTCTAAACACAAGGAAAATCCCGCAGAAACCTCTACCCCTATACAAATCCTAAACACACGACCTCTTGATTGGGTTCATACGTGGGCATTTAGTCAATATGATTAGTATTTCTAACGCCCCCTGCAAGTTGACAAAGGGCGCAAAAATAGTCAACTTGTTCCGCAAGCGAAGAAATCGAATAGTGTCTCGACTTTTAGTGAATACACTGGCCACTTGATCATTTGTGCTACGATGATAAATGCAAATATCTTGATTGAGAATTTTTTTCAAATGAAATGGTAATCAACCTCAACATGCTTGATTCGAGCATGAAAAATTAGATTAGAGGAAAAAGTAAGGGCCCCGATAGTATCACGCCACCTAACATGACAACAGTAGTCTACTACCAAGATGGGGTGAATTAGGTTTGTAATATTAACTTGTTTTTAGTTTAAGTCTAGAGTTTAACATACAAGACAATATCCAAATCTTAATGTGGAAAACACTAAATGTGAAAATTAAAAATGCCACACAAATATTTAAAGGTGATTCGGTGAATCATGTCTACTCCCATCCCCAAGGATTTCTCACTTTGGAATTCTTTCTCAACTCTTTTAAAAATGTCACTAGCTTTCGAGTGCTAGTCAAACCGTTATATCAAGTTTCTTCCCAAGCTCACCTCTAACTTCTGGGAGCTAGATCAATTGTTCCCCATGCTTTTGTCCAAGTTTGACCACTAGCTTACGGGTGCTAGCCGACCATTACAACCCTTAACTTCAAGGTGCTAGCCAACCAATGTAGCCACTAGTTTGCGGGTGCTAGCGAACCGATTACAATAAAGTTTAGAACTAAGCTTGAACAAGCAAAGAGTTTATAGAGTGATGTAGTTTACTCAAGGGTGTTCTTATAAATAGGAAGAAGATTTGAGATGCTCTAACAAGTTTTTGTCTTCTTTGTTTTTGAGGATAAAGACTAGGTCTTCCTATTTTCCTGGGGGTATTTGATGATCTTCTTTTCTAATACCTTTTCATAAGTGACGACCTTGGGAAGTGTAGATCTAGAGAGTTTCTTAAGTTGTTGAGAGATGCAGGATTGTAAAGCTCTACTTGATCTTGTATGCAATCCTCTTTTATCACATGTCTTTTGAATAGCATCCTGGACTAGTATTTTTGCTAAGCCAACGGTCATCAAATTCAAATTACATGAAATCATTGCCATCTCATTGTTACCTGTAGCGCTCTGAATTTCTGTGATGGGTTGTCACTTTGAATTATTGAGTCGGGACCTTCAAGACTCCGAGACATTCTTCATATGAGTTGTTTTCTTAAGTTGATCGAGTTGGCTCATTGAGATAAAAGCACTTCGGTCTTTTTTCAATATGAGTTGCTTATTATATTACTCTATTTTGTAATCGACACAATGTCTTATAAGCTACTGCTCATCCTTGGATCTGAATGAACTTCAGCTATTATCCAATACTCAGTTATTGGATATTGTCATGTCTTCAACAGCTAAATTGTTCTAACTCAGAGTGCGTTAGACTTCATGTGATATGTGATTGGAGAGTCCTCGATGTCAAGCTTCCAATAACATTGGAGTCATCGGATTTAAACATGTCTGATAAGAGTTATGATGGAAACACTCACCACTACCACATTATATCATTTTTCCTTTACATATTGTAATGTCTTCAACAAATAAATTGTCTCTACCTAGATTGAATCAGGTCGCGTGTATAGCTCTATGTAAAGATGCATAGAATTTGAATTATCTGATTTGGACCTTTGTGCTGAGAGTTATAGACATTTAAATAAGTGTTAATGGAATGCTATCCAAATAGTTTCATACTTTCAGAATATATTGTATCCTTCAATTCAAACCAATCAACAGTTAGATTGACTAAACCATTAGAATATATGTGATATTATCAAAATTAATAAGTGATTTGAATCCCTTTGAGACTAACACAGAGCAATGCACAAGAGGGATATGAAGCACATGAAAGAGCATGCATAACTAGTAAACTTTAGCAGTAGTAATAGTCATAGCATGATACTCACCTTTAGTGCTAAACTGGGATACAACACTTTGATTCTTGCTAAAGCACAAAATAAGGCAAGAGCCAAAGACATCATACCCAGTAGTGGAACGACAATCATCAGGATCAGCAACCCAGTCAGAGTCACAAAAGGTTTGAAGTTGGAGGGAACCAAGCGATTACAACAACCCATGATCAATAATACCTTTAAGATACTGCAACACAAGCTTAGCAACACCCCAGTGAGAGATAGTAGGATTATGCATACGATGACATAACTGGCTCTAAAAGCAATATCATGCCAAAAAAGGGTACAATATTGCAACACCCTCACAATCGAATGGTACATGGTAAAATCCTCGAAGGGAGAGGAATCCTAATGATCAACTGACCACCAGAGTTACATGGAGAAGAGTGAGACTTAGTACCAATAATCTTTTTCTGAGTAAGAAGATCAAATATGTACTTGCTCTAACGAAGATGAAGGCAAGAGTCATTCCAAACAACCTTAAGACCAAGAAAATACCCCAACTCACCCATATCATGGAGTCAAAATGTGGAACGAAGATCACCAATAAGGCGAGTAATTACGGTCTCACGTGAACTAGTAAACCAGGATATTATCAACATAAATGAGAATAAATAACTAAACCCCATTAGGGGAGAACATGAACAAAGTGGTATCAACGTAAGAGCAGACACCCCCAAAATCGAAAATAGCCTAAGAAAGTCAAAGAAGCCTGACTCACTATTGAGAACATTCGAGACATAAAACTTATGAATGCTCCAATCAAACTATAAGGCAAGGGCAAGCGCAACACGAATTATAGCAGGTTTGACCACAGGACTAAAGGTCTCATGAAAGTCAATGCCATGTTTTTGTTCAAAACCCCGAGCATTATAATGATCAACAGTCCAATCAAGATTCTACTTGATTTTAAACAACTACTTTAAGTGAGTAACTTGTTGACATGAGGCCGAGAGAAGAGCAACCAAGTACGGTTCTCAACCAATGCATTATACTCAGCTTTCATAGCAGTTTGCCGCTATAGATAAGAAGAAACTTGAAGGTAAGTAGTAGGTTTTCGAGGTACATGGACACTAAAAAGAGCACAAAAATGGTATTTAATACCAAAGTCAGTATAATAATCAGGAAACTCCTTAGGACGAGAGGAACCAATCGTGGACCGGGTAACAATGGTATAAGACTATAAGTAGGGTGAGAAGGGAGATTGGGGGTCGGCTTGCCAAAAAGTAACGGGTCAAGCTCTAAGCTAAGAGATGCATCAGAATGTCCGAGGATGACAGATCAAAAATTGGAACTAGATTGAAAGTCGGAGGATGGGACAATGGTGAAATGAGGGTGAAAGAGGTTTGGACAAAGAAAATTCATGGTAATTTGGAGCAGAGGCCTCATCAGCCAATCGAACGGGTGACGAAACTGGATTGGTCAGCTACAACTCAAAGGGTATAACATGGAGGAAGCATGTGGAGCAGCAGGGCCAGCCGCAAAGGGGATCCAATCATGGCACATGGGGTGCCATGAGTGTCCAGGCGCAAAGGAGATGTGACCGTGATATGGAGAGAGCCAGGAATTGGAAGCCGCAAAGAAGAACGGGTCAGGACTGAAAACTGACGGCACAGTAACAACAATAGAGGGTTGGACGACATGTGGAAGGTCTGGATTGAGTACTGAGAAGGACACTGATCAACCAGATTTTGAGAAAAATTAGGGGACAAAACAAAAGGAAAATAAGAGAAAATGGAGAATTAAGATATGTAAGAACAAGTACACCCAAAAGAGTGAAATTGAGAGTAAGTAGGCTTTGTACCAAACAATTTTTCAAATGGGGTCAAATTTTCAAGAACAAGGGCAAACCTATTAATAATAAAAATTGCAGTGAAACAACCTTCTACCCAAAACTAAGTGGATAGATGGGCCTACGGCTAACAAGGTCAAGCCCATATCCACAATATGGTGAAGTTTACATTTAGCAAGTCCATTTTGTTGGGTTATATGGGGAAGAAAAATCTAATGAAAAAAAATCATTTTTTTGTTAAGGATTCTTTAAATTTATTTGAATAGAATTCACTGCCCAGACATTCGACTATGGAAGCCTGATCCTCACACAGTTTGAATGAACTTAATTTTGTGAGAGAATTAATTTTCAACCAGACCACGAAAGATGACAAATGTGGAGAACACATAAGATTTGGCTTTAAGAGGTTATAACAGTGTAAAACTAGTAAAATTATCAACAAAAACCACGTTTTAATAAAAATCTTCAATAGAATAAATATGAGTTGACTATATATATCAGAATGAATAAGTTCTAACGGACAAATAATTACATAACTCGATGACTCAAAGGTAATTGTTTGCACTTGCCAAGTTGGAAAGACCTATTGTGTCTTAATTGGATCCGATCGACTCTCACTGATAAAGTTCTCACCATTTTTTTCTGTCGCGATACCTTGTTCGAAACTTGGGTTGGTCTCAGTAAGAAGTATATTCGAGAAAGGCATTCTAGGATGTTTAATCTCCAACGACGCCTTCAGAATATTTCTAGACCTATTCTAGTTATATTGATGGGGCCAAGCTTCTTGTTGCTGAACTTGGTGCTACCAGAACTGCTATGACGGTGATTTGATTTCTTATATTGTTGGTGGAATCAACTCTCAATTTGATATCTTTATTTCCGACATGAATTTCCTCAAAAATGAGAAGACCATGTCATTGGCGACTTTTGAATAGGAGTTCCTCTCTTATGCCTCAAAGTTACCTAATTCTAGCGGCAATTTTAATCGACCCAATTCTAGTCGTGTGGCTAATTCTTATCAAACTAGGTTTAGGTTTATTCTCGAAATCTAGGCCCAGATCTGCTCCAAACAAATGAGATTTTTTCACTAGCGAACGTGCCAGGGGGAGAGGTTTGGGGTCGTTTACTCAACGACCAAGTGGGCCTTTTCTGGCGGTCAGTCAGGCCCAAATCTTGACCAACCTTCACCAGGCAGCCAATCAATCCCAAATCCTAATTCAACTCCACTTAATGCCATGCGGTATCCACTGCACTTGATTGACACCAATCAATGAATTTTGTCTATCAAGAACGTCATTCGCCCGCTCAACTTGCTGCTATGGTTACTCAGACCAATCTTGCAGTTGATGACAACATCTGGTTTGTGGACAGTGGCATCAATCAACATATTACTAATAATTTTGCCTCCTTCTCTCCGCAGCAAAACTACTATGGATTTGATGAAGTAGTTGTTGATAATGGTACGGTTTTAAAAATTCCAGAATACTGGCTCTCTCACTATTTTTTCCCCTACCGTTCTCTTTTTCTTACTCATGTCTTACATTGTCCGCTTGCTTATGTCAATCTTCGTTTTGCTCATAAATTGTATCGATAACGATTGTTATTTTATCCTTATTGACTTTGGTTATTTTATTAAGGACCTCAAGACGAGGAAAATAATGCTGCAGGAACTCAGTGAGGAAGGCATGCATCCGATTCGGCTGGGCACCAGTTCTCAGAAAATTAAACTTACCATTGTTGGTATGCTTGCGATAAAACCCAATCATTTTGTCTGGCATGCTAGATTACGTCATTGTTCTACTCCTAGTGTTTGTCAGGTTCCTAGTCAATCTAAGTTACCTTATGTTAATAATTGTAATTTAGTATCTTTTTGTGAGCCTTGTCATTCATCCAAACAGTAAACTCGGGATTAAGAGTTTTAGTCTTCTTGCTAGCATCATCTTGCTCGGTAGTAAATTGAGAAGGACACTTTTCTCTGCAACATAAATCGCCATTAGATCATGACTCCGAAGAATTGGAGTGATCTAAGCCACCCATATTAAATAATTCAAACTATCAAGCTTAATAGAAATAGTTTGAGGGATGCTAAGTGAGTTGAATAAGTTGTTGGAAGTTGAAGCCATGAGAGATTAACTACAACAACAAACAAACAAATTTAGTTTATAGAGAAAAATGTATAAGTCTTCAAAAATGAAAAACAACCGTACAGGTAGGATCGAAAGAAAGTAATTAGGCACAAGCCAAGGGCTCTGATACCATGAAAAAAATATTTGAAGGAATTACAAACCTCTAAGATATAAGATACTACTTGTTGTACTAGGGTATAATCTCCTACCTTGACTACATTTAATGGGAATTTCCATAAAAATAATCTTTAGCCCTATACAAATCCTAAACACACGTGACCACTTGATTGGACTCATAGGTGGGCTCTTGATCAATATGATTAATATCTCTAACGCACTACTCCACATTAATTTTTGTAACTTGACATGATTTTTAACACTGTTTGATGAAACAAAATCCATTACTAAATTGCATCCGTGAATCATATGAACAAAACGCAGTTCTCAGATATTGTATTGGATGCCATGAGTGTTATAGATTGGGGATCTTTGGAGTAGGATGAAAACTCATGAACGGTTTGAGCATGAACTGTGTTAATGCTAACATTTAAAACATGCTAACATTTAAAATGTGAAGAGTTGGACATAGTTGACTTCTTAGACGTGTAGAATTTGAAGAGTTGTGTAGGATTTGCATCTCTTATTTAAAACATGTCATATAGGATTTGTATCTATATATATGCATATAGATGAGAACTTTTGTATTATTGAAAATTAGAGTTTATTTGATTTGGTTGTGATTTTCTCTCAATATTTTTCTACAAGTTGTTGCTACGTTTTCATGGTATCAGAGCATTGAGCTCACGCTGATTACTTTTGATCCTCGTATTCGATTCTTTTTTGAGTTTTCTACACTATACTAGTGCATCAAATTTAGTTTTCTGCACTTGACCAGTGCATCAGATTTCTTCTCCGTATTGCTGTCTGCAATTTTTGTTCCTGCTTCAGGTTTATGGCATCTTCAGCATTCCATCCATCTAGTCTACCTCCAGTTCGTGTTACTAAATGTGATGGCCCTAATTACCTTATATGAGCATCACAAATCGTACCAATCCTTCGAAGCCATGACCTCATGGGTATTGTTGATGGCACTGTGGCTGCACCACGAAGAATCTTGTCACTGATGCTATTGGTGTTGAGAAAGAAAATCCAGCCTACATTGAATGGTTCAAGAGGATCAATTCTATCTTTCTTGGATTAACTCTACCCTTACCGAACGAGTTTTGGAGCAAGTTTTTCATCTGGAAAATTCTTCCTGTGTTTGGGAGTATCTTTCCACCAAGTATTCTGCAAAAACCATATTGATCTCTTCGACCTCTGGCGTCGTCTTCAAACCATGAATCAAGGTACCAAGTCTTGTAGGGAATATCTTGATGCTGCAAAACGAATGGTTGCTGAATTACGAATGAGTGGTTTTTCAGTTTCTGATGATGATTCGATTTCGTATGTGGCTGCTGGATTACATTCCCAGTATGATCTATTCATTGCAAACATTAATTTGATCCGTGAATCTACTAACATGTCACTGGAGCAGTTTGAGAAGTCTCTTCTGTCATATTCCCAGAAGTTGCCGCCTGTTGTGATTGAAGCTGCTGCCTTCTACAGTGCTTCTGATCGGTCGCAGAACAGGGGAGGTTACAACGGTTCTTATCAACATAATCCGAGTAGGAGCTTTGGGCCAAATCTTGGGTCTGGGCCGCACGAAAATTCTCAGCAGAATCATCCGAATAGTCACTTTGAGTCTGGGCCACAAGGAGGCTTTGGACAACAAAATAATTATGGGTCTGGAAACAATCAGTCCCGTTACAACAACTTTGGGCCACCAGTGAACAATATGCAGCGAGGCCAAGTTCGCAATGTGGGCCCTAGAAATTTGGGCCAAAGGCAACGTTATTTATCTGGCCCATTACCAAATTCACAATCCTTCTTGCAGCCCAACTCACAGCCAAATGTGCCCAATTCGCAGCCAAATGGGCCCCCTCCTAATGCTGTGAAATGTCAAATTTGTGATCGCTATTTCCATACTGCTCTTGACTGCTATCAACGGATGAATTTTTCCTATCAGGGGAAGCAGCCACCTGCTCGTCTTGCAGCCATGGCAGCACAGGTTAATCTGGATATTGATGATAGCATTTGGTTTGTTGACAGTGGTGCTAATGCGCATATTGCCAACAACTCAGTTTCTCTAACACAACAGGAAGCCTATTCTGGTTCTGACTCCGTAGCAGTTGGGAATGGTGCAGGTTTGCAGATCACTAACACTGGTACCCTCTTTGTTAAAAATCATTCATAAGTCAACTTTGTCCAACTCCACATTTTAACATGTTAGCATGTTTTACATGTTAGGATTAACATTGCCTAGGGGGTAGGAGGTGAAATGGGAAACTGAAGCGAGCCCCTCGTCCCGATGCATTAGTTCCTGATCTGGGAGCCTTAGAAGAGCTAAAATAAGGAAGAGATGAACAAGGGAAAAAGAAGCAAAGAAATAATGAATATATGCCTTAACTCGATTCTTGTGTTTGATTGTCACGTGCATGCTTCATTACAGCTTCATTCATGCGCCAATCAATTGACAGTGAAGCAAAGAAGGAAGAGCGAAGATCACTGTGTGGGTAATCTCTCCTAGGGTTGTAGTTTCATGTGCACTGAAAAGGAAGGAATACTGGTGCTACTATAGTAAAGTAATGCCAAGCATACGAGCAAAAGCCGCTAAATGAAATTGAAAAAAATAAAAAAAGATTTAGGGGGACCAGGGGGCCTGTGCCCATACAGAGATGGCCAAGGCTCCCTACCCCTCTCTTTGTCCGCCCATGGTACCACAAAAAGTCATTATTGACTTTTAAACAAGTAATACAGTTCGCAACATTGCAATTCCTGCCACTGCATTCTCTGTGAAGCTGCTTTAAACAATTTTCTAAGTAAACCCTTGATAAGTACTTTATTATTTTGCTTATTTAAAAAAAGTACTTTCACATTTTATTCAGACTTAATGCTTTTAAAAGCTTGAAGAAGAGTAAAAGACGGCATAACACAACCTTAAAAATGGCACGAAATATAGGCGTGATCAATCGAGAATATCGATATGTATTCTCGATATTGAATGTTGAATTGATTTAGATCAGGAATGATAATCGTTATAGATCCTAATCTCAAATACCAAATTATTGAACCTATTCGATAATTCGGTATTCGGTATCGATTCAGTATTTTACAAGAAAATAGATCAATTTTTTATTTTTATTTTTGTTTAATATATTTAAAAATGACAATATTCCATTTGTAATTTTAGTTATCATTATTCAAAAATATGTTTCAAGTGTACAATGATTACAACAACAACAATGTTCAACTAAAAAACAAAAGTCCAACCATAAGAATAAATATGAAAACAATGATAGTTGATAACAATTAACAATGTACAGCCAAAAATAAGTTCATAATTACAATATCTATATAATAAATCCAAGAATGAATCAAAGATTTAGAAAGTTTCAAGTTTCAACTACAAGAAGCATGATCTTCATCCCATATAGATAGGTTGTCGATCCTCTCAACCATGTTTTGTAGATTCATTTTTATTTCTGCATAAATAAAATAACATATGTATTTGAAGAGTAAACAATTGAGTATGATCAGACGTAAATAGATTAAAATAAAATAGTTATCATTTATGTTAAGTCGATAAGTCTCTGGGTCCTATGTCCCCTCATAATGAAAGAATATTTCAATATTTTATTTCAACCAATTTTGGACAAAAATTAGACCTCTAGCCGTCTTGGAGACTAATGAACTTCTGAAGATACCAAGAACCCGTTCACATGTACTGAAAACCTATTTCAAAGGCACGTTTTGTCATTGGAATGGCTAGAACGTCTAGTCATTCTAGCAAGCCCGGGATATTTGGCTTTGTTCACTTTTCACCATTCTAAATTTGTGTATGAAGTCAACGTCGCTCATAATCTTAGGCAACCAAAACTCGAACTAGGTATTTTTACACTTTGGTTCAAGAAAAGTTGCGAAAAATAATAACATGTTCATATTCAAAACAAGTAACAGTAACTGTCAGTAATTACTTACGCATACGAAATGGTGACAAGTATAATCAACAAGGTAAGGTAAGAACAATACCTATTTAGCCTACACATCAATCATCCCTAGTCTCTCCCCGAAATGTCCTACTTTTCGTGCATTCTCCTTGTCATCCCACTTAATAACTCTTCAGGGCTCTTTCTTAAGGTATCTAATTACTTTTTCAGATTGTACAATTCCTTGAAAAAGTTGTACATGGTGTAGGTCTTGAAGGTGGACAACGTCAATGTTGCTTCACAAAACACTTTCAAGAAACTAATAAATATTTTGATACGATCCTAGTCGTAATTTATCGGCACCCCAACCTTGTTTCGTCTTCTCTACGCTCTGTCATATACCCTAGTAAGTCATCCTCGAACATGAAAATGGATCTTATTAGCGTAATGCTCAGTAAAGTCAGCCGGATCTTATCAGTCTAATGTTCAGTGTAATGCTCAGTAAAGCAAATTTCATTTTTAAAACAAATTCCATTAGAATTCCATCTTTAATATATTTAAAAAAAAATCAGGATCTTTTTTTAGATAAGAAAATTTATTAATTATAATTGAATGAATATAATACAAATATCACGATGGTTGGCATTTTTACTCCGCCATGCCCTTCATTCTTTCTTAGACATTACAGATTTTTAATTTCTCTGTACTTCCTGTGAATATTTGCGATATCCAATTGCCTCCAATGATGCTTAGTCATGGATCTATCTGTTTATTACCTCATTTAGGAATTGACTCCAATCCACAAAGCTCTAGCTCCCTGACATCCCCTGTGCCTTCATCATGACCCAACTGTGAAACAATAAATCTTCAAATGCCACTAATGGATGCTCCCTGCCCGCTTGGAATGCTACTTTATTTCTATGGAGCCAAATTTTCCAATTGACCATGAGCCAAATCATTCTCCATGTTTTTTTCTAGTTACATTTTCTGGCAAGCAACATATGGCCCTAATAATTGTTGCCAGGGTCATGGTGTAGTGTTAACGGGCGATCAAGCTAGGTATATAGCCTCCTCCAAAATTGGTTTGCCCAACTGCATATTAGGAATAGGTGGTTTATTGTCTCCTCTGCACTTTGACAGAGTTTACATGTAACAATCCCGACTTACTCAAGAGGAGATAGAAGAGCGTGGGGAAAGAATAAGACGGATGAAGGGAGATTGAGGAAGCTTAAAGAAAAGCAAAGGCAGGCTCTTGAAGGCTGTAAAACTGAAGGCCATATGTTTGATAGAATAGTTGTCTGTTATAACTTGTCTTTTCGCATTTTTATAATTAATTTGTGAAGACGTGTTTGTGGAGTGTGAGGTTGTAGTATAAATATATAATTGCTACATTTCATTTAGGTTATGAAAAGTGATATGCGTATTTCCTCAACCCAATTCTCCATGTTCTCTGTCTCTCTTCTCTTCTTCTTCTTGAATCTCTATTCTGGAGGCGCCATCTTCTCTCAGACGAACTCGTAACATACTGAATCTCTTTCAGTTTGTTACAATTGGTATTAGAGCGAGGTTCATTTTCCAATCATTCTTCCAAAGAATCGCTCAAAACAATATGGATGCAATTTATGCCCTAAAACAGGAGATCTCCCAAATCTTTGAGGACTATTTCACCCAGATCCGATTGAATGGGGAAGTCTTTCAACAGATGCAGTGGGAGCAAAAATCGGTGGAGAGGCAGGGTAAAAGAAATCAAACCAAGCAAGAGGACAACCTCGTGTCACGTGGTAAATTTGTTTGGAAACCTCTAGATCTTTCTGCAGAGCGTGGGATAAAGAAATTCCTTCTTGAGGAATTTTCGGAGCTACCAAAATCGAGACATACCGCATACAGTTTTATCAGAGAATTGAAGAAAGACATATCCACAACTAATGGGAAACTGGATGAAAAACTTATTTCACCACAATCCGGTAACGAGAAATCACTCAGCTCGTTACAAAGTCTGAATTATGGGGAGCAGCAACAGAAGGAGAAGTGGAACGAAAGGAAACCAACTTCTCCAACGGAAAAACTAGTGCCTCCTTGGAAATCAGATGAGGCGTTCTTGTATTATTACGAGAATCCTGTTGCCTGTCTGTTTACAAGCAATCAAAGGACCAATTTAGAGGTTGAAGTTAAGGCCTAACTATTGAATGTTCCTGAGAGTACCATTGAAATCCACACTTAGCCTTCAGAAACTCCCGACCTTGTTGCTAAAGTGAAGAAATTGAACCTTGAAGTTGAATTGTTGGTTGCAACCAATGAGAGCGCTAGCAATCATTTTGTATTGATTGGGTCGAAATCAGCTGCAGAGGAGAAAACAGGTTGCAATAGTGTGCGTGCAGCTAAAATGGACATTAAAATACAGCGGAAGGTGTTAATTTAAGTTCCTGAAAATCAGTTTACCCAAGAAAATCATGTTTCGTTTTGGTGTTGCTAGTGAGCATGGTAGCATTGAGAATATACAAAAGAAATGCATGCAATCATCAGAATTACTGAACTAATCTCAGATTGTTGTTGGGCGAAGTGGCACTGAGATGCTCACTAATGAAGCTAGTGATGTGACAAGTCATTTACAAGGATGCTCACAAGGACAATTAGACTTTTGGAAGCTGGGATTAAGCCAGCCTATGTCTTTGATGGGAAGCCTCCCGATCTGAAGAAACAAGAACTTGCAAAACGGTACTCAAAAAGAGCTGATGCTACTGATGACCTCAGTGATGCTTTAGAGACAGTGGATAGGGAAAATATTGAAAAATACAGTAAAAGAATCGTAAAGGTGACTCGGCAACACAATGAAGACTTCAAAAAACTTCTTAGACTCATGGGAGTGCCAAAGATAGAGGCTGCTTCAGAAGCTGAGGCGGAGTGTGCTCAGCTTTGCAGAGCAGGAAAGGTTTATGCTGTTACATCTAAATATATGGATTCATTGACATTTGGAGATCCAAGGTTTATGCGTCATTTGATGGAATTCGAAAGTCTCGAAGGTTTTGGAAGAGTTGAGTCTCACAATGGATCAATTTATAGACCTTTGCATTCTCTCTGGTTGTGACTACTGTGACAGCATCAAAGGTATTGGAGGACAGACTGCTTTGAAACTGATTCGCCAGCATGGCGCAATAGAGAGCATTCTTGAGAATATCAATAAAGAAAGGTACCAGATACCAGATGATTGGCCATATCACAAAGCCCGAAGGCTCTTTAAAGAACCATGTGTTTCTATCGTTGATCAAGTTGAGCTTAAATGGAATCCTCCAGATGAAGGACTGATAAACTTCTTGGTAAATGAAAATGGGTTCAACAATGATAGAATTATGAAGGCAATAGAGAAAATAAAAGATGCCAATAATAAGTCATCCCAGGGTCGGTTAGAGTCATTCTTTAAACCTGCTCCAAACTCATCGATACCTACTAAAAGAAAGGAGACAAATGAGAAAACAAATAAGGAACCTGCTAAGAAAAAGGGCATGGCTGGACCAGCGCGTAAGAAGACTGTTGATGTTGCAATTGAAGTCCCAGTAAGGCAGTGTCTCCAAGAATTTCATACTCTAGATTCTGAGATTCAATGAGTTGCGCGTACGGATATTACTGAGGAAAATGAAAAAGAGACAGATATCAAGGAGGAAATAGAGTCTGGAGATAACGCATGTGGCTATACAAACAATGTGATTGTGCAAACTAACGCTGAAATTCACCTTGTTGTATTTGAAGAAGAGAATAGACTCTGGTCAATGTCGACCTCTCTATTTGAAGCCGTTGGTGTCGAGGTAATCATTCAAGCCCCTACTTCTGCTAGGCAGCATGACATTAAATATTATTTTGATTCTATGAAGTTGTCTAATATTTATCTGGATGATGTGAATGATATTGAGCAATTAAATACTGAAATAATGATTGAGAATGGGAACTATTGTATTATTTCAAGTATGGTTGTGATTAAGAAACTTAAGGTTGGAGATTACAAGGAGATTTTGTATGTCTTTAATCCTGGAGGAACTAAGAAAATCATGTTGATCATGAATTATGTTGATCACGTGTTTGCAAACTCTCGTGCTGTTATTATGAAACTATGGTGTGGTGTGGAGAAGTTGAGCACTTCAGACTTGAATATAGAGGAAGGGAAATATTATGTGGGAAGTAAGTCTTGTTCTTAAGTTGTGGTCAGTTGTGAAATCACTCATCCATTATTCCGTTGAAGAGAACTATCTTACTCCTTGCGGGGTTGATAATGAGGGAATGCTTAATACTGTTGATTTAAAATCTTGTAATGGGAATACCATCACAATCAGTGAAAAGATGTACAGGAGAGCTTCCCTTGTACTTAGGAATCAGACAAGCAAGGAAGTAATATTCTTGAAATGCTATGATTTTTATTTGGCCCGAGAGAGGCGAAAGAAAGAAGAAGAGATGTTGGAATTTGATGTTACTCTAGGCCAAATCGTTGCTATGAACGGAGGACGGTTTTATCTTGAAGGGAAATCGTTAACTCTATACAAAAGTAGGAATATCAATGCTTTTACCCTTTATGTATATGGTTGGTTCCTCACTGGAACTCTGGAAAAGATGATGCCTGTGAAATCCAATGACTACCTTTGGGAGTGGATTACTTGGTTTAAGCTGCAAACATTATGTATTGAGATAGAGGCATTAAGCAACCTTCATTATAATATCCTTGGGATAAAAAATTCTTGTCTTGCCAAGGAGTACGATGAACTTAGGTTACACAAGGAGTTCCTCATGTATATGGGGGAAGACTCTGTTGTTGATGCCGAGGTAGCTAACAATTTTCTTGATGATGCAATTAACGGTGGTGATCCATACATCCTAAGCATCGCTGCAGCAGCAAAAACAGTGTCACAGGCTCTCTTTCTATCCTGCATTGCCTCTCATGTCAATTCATACATTCCACCTACTACATCAGGAACACATATGCTCACCCGCTGGATTTATAAGAACTCTTGGATTTATTCAGGCTATTTTTTCGTTGCAACAGATTAATTTGAACAGGCATATATATGAGCGACATCTGGGAACGATGGCTAGAGTCATGACCGATAGAATGAACTAAGGCAAAGGATAAAGGGAGATGACTATCCACTTATTTTCCAAATGATGACCCTTGGGGACAAGGATCTCAAAATGGGAGAGGTAATGTAACAATCCCAACTTACCCCAGATGAGATAGAAGAGCGTAGGGAAAGAATTAGGCGGATGAAGGGAGATTGATGAAGCTTAGGGAAAAGCAAAGACATGCTCTTGAAGGCTGGAAAACTGAAGGTCATATGCTTTATATAATAGTTGTCTGTTATAAGGTGTCGTCGCACTTTTATAATTAACTTGTGAAGACGTGTTTGTGGAGTGTGAGGTGAGTAGTAGAACTGGTAGTATACATATGTAATTGCTACATTTCATTTAGGTTATGAAAAGTGATATGCTTACTTCCTCAACCCAATTCTTTCTGCTATCTCCGCCTCTCTTTTCTTCTTCTTGAATCTCTAATTCTGAATTCTCCTCTTCCTCGGGTTCTCTTTTTCTCTGTCTTCTTCCCCAAACTATCTTTCTTACCTCTGTAAATTGGTGAAGCTTATTTCACCATAACCCAGTAACGAGAAATCACTCAACTCGTTAGACAATAATGTGGCAATTCGTCCAAAATCTCCAGCTCTTCAAATGTAATCTGATCAATCTTGTTAACAACGAAGATGTAAGGGATGTATACCCTACTGCCCTTGATGACATCAATGAGATCATCAGCGGTTGCATCCTAGCTAAGTGGGTGTTTGCAAACTCAATAGAAAAATAGCTTTTGGCTTTTGGCGGTGGAAAAATCTATTTGGATTATTTGCAATTTTTTCGTTCGGCGTTTGACTTCTGGATTTTGGCGCTGGAGAAGTAAAAAAAAAGCCCAAAAGTCAGAAGCAACTTTGGGGTAGCTTTTGGAGTGCTTTTGGCGGTAACAATTTTGTAATTATTTAGAAGTTTAAACTTTAGACATTCTTACCCTCCTAAACAATTCAATAATCCAAAAATACCCATACGTACTATTCTTTCCTCTCCCGTAAACAATTCAATTCGAAAGTCTTGCTAGGGTTCACGAACACACAGTTTTTCCTCTCACATCCGCAATCTTATCTCTCTCTCGAGCTCCTTCGTAAAAGGTAAGACAAATGTTTTCTCAATACTTGGCACTTTTGGCAGTTTCACAAATCAGGTCTCTTCATCTTGTTGTCTTTCTCCGCCGAAATGCATGCCCACTGTGACAGCCATTGCCTTTTGTGTTTTGTTTGCTTTTATTTTGGGTGTTTCACAATTCTCTGACTTTGTTGCTTCGTCGTTTTGTTAAAAAAATTATGAGGATAGTTCGATTTTAGATGTTTATTAAGGGTTTTATGCGACTTCGAACCGGACCGCATTTTTTAGATGCATTTTCTTACTATTGAATGTTTGGAGTTGCTTATAGCTGGAAGAGATCTTGCCTTGACATATATGAAATTCCTCGTTTATGGGTTTAGTACCTCTTTTCTGGCTTAATTTTTGCACAAGGAACAATTCTTGTGCAAGATGCAGTAGAACAATTTGGATATTTGCTGGTAAACATTTGAATTGCACTGCATTTGTTCGGTGGACATGGTTTTGAAGTATTGGAGGGACAGTGAAGTTATCTACAGATTTAAGAAATTCTTTGTGCATTTTGCGTGTTAAGTAGTTAAAACAATAGCGTGTTTTTCCAGCCAAAGAAACCAAATCAAATATTTTCAATTATTAGCAAACTAATGACTTTTTTACCATGCGAGTAAACATCATTGGCACCAAAAAAATATTTATATGCATTTCCTTCATGCTGTTTCCCTCATACCATATTCTGAAACGAGAAGGCCAAGGAAAAATAGATCCATTTGTCTTTGTAAATGTATGAGAGCTTAAACTAATGAGTAAATGAATGTTGTCCGACTTAAAAGCTTAGTTTGCACTCCTTTTAGATGAACTGTTTACTTATGCAATTCCCATAAGCTGTTGTTTTTGTTGGATGTATCTGCAAGGTTAGCAATGTCAACATTACCTATTCGTATTAGATTATTCAACAGACCAAATACCAGTTGTTTCTTTTGTCGTAGGATGACATCTGAAAAGGCTATGTGGGATAGGCAGTCGACGAAAGTATTTATCAAGGTATGTGTTGTTGAGCTTAGAGAGGGAAATAGGCCAGGTGCCCATTTAAGCAAATCAGGTTGG
>JAOWBN010000007.1:78753-91641 GCA_028565015.1 Pinguicula moranensis | reverse complement strand
ATTTGTTTGTTGGCTTTCACTGTGAGATCAAAAATCTGCAATTTGTCATGGCTGCCGCTGAATGTTGTCGACAGGCCTTCCCAGAGGTCTTTGGCTGACGGATAATTGACGTGATCATTCACTAATTCAGGTTCTATCGATTGAAGAATTCAGTGAAAAACATTGAGATAAGTTGTTTCCCACTTTGTGTATCCTGGCTCCTTCGGGTTTGGTGGTGGCGGATCGTGGATGAGATGTTAAAGTTTACCTCGTCCGCCGATTGCCACCCGCATCAGTCTTGACCACAATGTATAATTGTGGTTATTGAGTTTCATTGTGACGTTGGGGTTGCCTTCTGATGAAGGATTCATTTGTTGTAGGATCTTAGCGATTTGAGTCGCCAAATCATCTGAGGGAACAGATTCCGGTGTAGTTTTCACTGGATGCGTCATGGTTTATGCGGAATAGGGGTAGATGATGAGCCAAAAAAAATTGGTTTTAGAGAACCGAATCGCTCTGATACCATGATAGTTTGGTTTAAATTTTTTGTATTTCATTGATAATCGTTACATGTGTTTATAGAACTTTTTTTTATTCTAATTATGAAAGGAAATCATGTTATAAGGAAGAACCTTTACATAGATAGCTTTTTATTCCTTTTATAATTAATCCATGATTTCCTCCCTTCCATATCTAGACACCAGCGATTCCGATTCCTAAATTCATAAACAGTGAATCGACAACTGAACTGGCCAACTCTTCAACCGCTTACCCCTGCCCCCAAGAAGGTCATCCGTGATTGATTAACAATTATTTTATCGGTAGGCACTAAAAGAAAATGTTACAAAACATTAAATTTTATTTTCTTATTTAATATAGATTTTGTTGCAATGTTGGGATACAAACTTCATCTAAATCTACTACGAAGTTTGGCTCTTGAGTTTATTCATGTTCTTCGACTATTCGAAGGAGGCATTTATTTGAAGAAAACTATTAAGGGGGTATTTTGCGCAGACCCTCTTATGCTTATAATTGGATTATAAGAACTTTTTTTGAAAAAATGAAGAGTTATTTTTTGGCGGGAAGGTGCTTATAATTGGATTATAATTTTTAGAAGGCTGCGCAAAACAGGGCCTAAACCTCATAGTTATAATTCTAATTTTCTGTATTGTTTTTTTATTAGATATAAATAAGAATTTCTTTTTATTAAACTACCAAAGAACTTTAATTTTTCATAATAAAGTGAATTTATTTTAGTATAAACACTATAACCCTAAACGTTTTTTTTTCACTTTTGATGCGTACAACGGGGTAACAGTTAGTGGTTTTTAATCTCCCCACCTTACATTAATTCGAAGGCATTATAGAGATCAATAATATAATTATGAGTTAACAGCTACTAGTAAGAATTAGCCTTCAATTTTAATTCCAGCAATTATGACCTAGAATGTTGCTAGAGTTTACTTTCCTGTTCAATTATAAACAACCTTGTTTTGGGAATTTAATAATTTGTTTTGTTTTTAAAAAAAAAAGTCCATATTAATTAAAAAAAAAAAAGTCTTAGTGTTACAAGGCAATGTAAAGAAGAAAAAGTAATAAGACTAAGATGACAATGAAGTAAAAGCTAGGGATGAGATATCATGCAAAACCAGGGTAATCAAAGATAATCAGTATGCAACTCAGCAATAACATAATGGGAAGACCGGAAGACGATCCGAAATGAGTTTGGAACCTGCAAGAAGAAAAACCCTGCTAGAGAGATGATATTCTGCCATCAAGGCAGATACCGTCAAGGAGAAGATATTGCCGTATCAATTCATCAACAACAGTGAATCAGACTCAAAAATAATTATATAAGACGAGTAACATAAGGTAAAGCCAGAGAGAAATGTTAATATCTCAGTCATGGTGCAAGATGTCTCATCTAAATATTGACTGAAAGCGAAAAGACAATATCCATTAAAATCACGGAAAATGCCATCACAACCACTAAAAACTCCGAGCCCGAACCATCAATATTGAATTTTAACCCACCATAATTATTTGTTGGCTTTAACTGCCATGTACAAATTACGAAGAAACCCAGAGTATTTACATTTCTACCATCACCCAGATTTCTTGGCACCTATACCGCCTAGTTGATATCCACTATGGCACTATCTATCAATTTTTTCGATTTCGTCAACATCCAGAATCGAATCTTTATCTTTCAACTCCACGATCGATTCCTGCGAATTACAACCAATATTAGTTTGCCCTATGTTCCTGCAAAGAGGAAGAACGAAATACTTACATTTGTAAGCCCAAACTCTACCAAATTGCACGAGTATTACAGACATGGGTTATGGGTATGTTTTAACTACGAAACTAAGACCGATCCCAACGAGCGGAGCGGACAATGAAAGTCCGCGCCAGATTTTGTCCGCTTCGTCATTGATATAAAATGTCCGTCTCTTTTTCATTTTATTTTTATCTTTTTTCCTTTTTGTAACTTTTGTATGTATATTCAGTTTGTAACTTTAGTTTTTTCAAAACTGTTTTTCTATCAAACTTTATTTGCCAATTAACATAATAAAAAAAATTAAGTTGCATAAAAAAATATAAAAACAGTGTATAAATATAAAAAAAAATATTACAAACACTAAACATAGTTCAGATATTAAAAATACAAGTCATAAATAGAGTTCAAATATTACAAATACAAACCCTAAAATTTGGTAATCTCTTGTCCAAGATATCTTCGTGACTTCACCCCACATCTCGTCGATCATTTATTTTAATGTATTTTAAAATTTGTGTATTATTAATTATAATTATAATTATAATTAAATTTCTAAAGAGTTCATATATAATGATAATATATATAGGTGTATGATGAAACAAAATAAATAATAAATTAAATTAAAATTTTGGGACAAATTTATAATGGGCGTGGGCGTTGTTAATGTTAGTTTTAAGGACATTTTAGTGAGGATAAATTCTAGTATGATAAAGTTGAAGTGACATATGATGTGATAATGGTCACGTACTAATCAAAGATCCCAAAGTTCAAAAACATCATATAAATAGTGACAATTACATAAATTTATTTAATTGTTTCTTCATCCCCTTCTCTTTTTTGTAAATTAATAAAAATAAAATTGTAAGGTTCTAGTATAGTCCATCCATCCTAGTTGATCATTCTTCATTCCCTTGAAATAAAAATGCAATTATTGGTAATGGTCAACTTAGCTATTTTATTCTGCTAACAAAAAATGGCATAATTGACTAGAACCACTGGTTTGATTTTACCTAATAATATATAATTGGCATTAGGGAGTTTAACAAACCATCTCATTCAGACAACTGGTTCTACCTAGAACATGCTGGTCCAAATATTACACTACCTACCAAATATTCCCAACAGTATTCCGTACACAGATATGTATATATAATATTTGAAAGAGGGAAAAGTAATTGGTGCAAACGATTTTTTCATTGCCAACTTCGTGGACGACGACTACTCGTTTCATACATTTATCCAAGTTAAGGGGGCGGTCGCCCCCCATCGCTCTTAGGGGCAAAGGGGGTGGCCACACCACAACGCTGTTAATGGCTCCACCCCCTCGCTATTTGAACATGAACCGTGCATCGACAACTGATGAAAACACCTACGCATGCATCTTTAGAAATCATCAAAACTCTCTACTAACAGAAGAGAAGAAGTGGAGCTGAAAAGCCTTAATCTGCAACTAGGCCAATATTTCCAGAATAGAGAAATCTATAGTTGCATCTCTTCGTTTACAATGCTGCTAATCCAATCTATATACCCCTCACAAGACAGGGTACATTTCTATACATCAAATTGTATTATTGAGATTTGGATAAAGAACAAGAAAGAAGAATATAATTCATTAGCTTTCCCAGCATTCTGACACTCAGTTTGGAAGTCCCACCGCCGGACCAATTTTCGGGAAGCCTCTCCTGACGAGGTCCGTATATTTCTTGTGCATTCAAGCCAGTGGCTGCAGCAATGCTTTCACATGCTGCTAAGTGATGGCGTTTCGTTCTCGTTCAATGGTTGTAAGCATTCAAAGGGGTTGGCATAAAAGTAATCTTCTTCCTTAGGCCGATCGAGGATTACCAAACGTTTCGTAGGATTTCCCATTCGTCCCGAATGAGCATCTTTCACTTCAGCAGAGAATTCATCCCAACTGAGCAATCGTGACTTATATTTGTCTATCAAATCAACCAGCAGCCTTCGGTCAAGTAAAATCGTTTTCTTGTACCCAAGATATCTGAATGTAGGGTAAGGTTTCAGATAAAAGATGAGGCAAAAAGGGGATTCAGCAAGGGGAGCAACATTTGTGAAAGTGTATTACCTGCGATGTCCTTCGACGACTTTAGCCATGTTTCCATCATATGTGGGTACAAAGATATCACTCTCAAGAGAAACAAGATAATCAAGTGCTGCCATTTGAGATGAGTGATTTTGGAAAAATCTAAGGTCAGATGGCTCCAGAAGCGTTTCCTTCCTCACCTGTCGCACAATATCCAGACAAGCAAAAGGGACAAAACTCTAAGATAAGCCCTTCAAGAAACTAAAGCAACTGAGTGCGGCTGTTTCATCTACTGACCAGATTTGGATAGGATGCCGTAAGACTAGATAGTCTTCTCTCCCCACCATATATTTCTCCAGCAGCTATGTAAACCTGGATACTGGGATCGATGTCCAGTGCTCGTAAGGTCAGTGCAGTTTCCTCAGGTGTCAAAGGGCATAGACCTTCTTTCCTTTTCATGTCAGAATCGATGATCTTCTCTTTCCACCAGGGGTATGCATACCTTCAAATGAAGTATAGGTTAGCCAAGGATAAGAAATGGTTTGAATATTTATGATTCACACCGTTCGATATCCAGTCGATCCTACCTCATTCTTGTCAATTCGTCCACCTCGTCTCTATTACAGCCCTCAGTACAACCCGAAAAGGCTAGCATGTCCATTTCATATCTGAGGTGAAGTACTATGAAGGGTCCATTTTGCCGTAATATTCTGATAACTTTTCTACCCAATTCTTCTATTTGAGGGGTAAACTTTAAAGCACTAAAGTTTACTCGGCAGCGGAGCCTCTGAATCTCCATTGGCAGATCATTGTTGGCAAGCCGAGCGTCAGTTCGGTTCAAATGGACAACTTTATATTTCTGAATCAGAGGAAGAATCTGCATGCAACCAAAGATGGAGGATGCTTCAACTTTAAGATCCATGAGAAATAAACTGAAGACAATAAACCAAAGAGAAAAAAAAGAAGCAGCAAAGAGCTTTAATGACCTGATTCTGATAGTAAGAGATGTCCGACCAACTGATAGGAGCCATGATATAGATCAACCCAAGCTCTACTCGACTCTTTACACGTGGAGGTAGCTCCTTGAGTATGCGGACTTCGTCTCTCAAGGATGTAATGAAGTGATCAACATCAAATATGTGTTGGAACTCGCTGCAAAAGCGTAGATATGTTAGTTGTAGGAGGGATAAACATTTCCAGGAACTTATGAAGACAGTATATTTTTCAGAGACCATCGCCTCAAGGGTTATGAATGTTAGCAGGGAAAACTGACCTGGGATCATTCCAGAAAGAAGCTTTGTCCAGCTCAGGAACTACTAATGTAACATTTAGATATCTTGCAATTGCCACCATGTCACATATCTGTAACCAAACGAAGAGATTATCTGATGAATAGGGACTAAAGATCAGAAAGACACTAATAAATCGTAATGTGTCGTATCACTTTCAACGCAATAGATCCTACCGCAGCCCTCATTTGATTAAGACCTCCGTTGCATGAGACCATAAGGTAACCATTGTTTTTGTAAACCCCTATTAAGAACAGATGATTCAAATCAGAGGTTAAAGTGAAAAGAAAACAGATTCAAAATCCGAGTGGCGAAAGTTCAGACAATGGCGTAATACAAGGTTCATGATACAGTGGGAAAATGGAGAAGAATTCACAAAGAGACAAATGATCTTATACAAAAAGAAAAGGATAAATGACCATTTCCCACTTTGAGAAACAATAATTGAACAGGTTTTAGAAAGTAAAGACCCCATAGAAAGGAGCACCCTAAATCTGATCATCAAATTGTTAACTATCATACTAGGTTTCCCTAAAAACGCATACTAGAAAGATGATCGCCCACAAAGTTTACCCTCAAATCCAACTGCAAATTAGGATTAACGATCTCCCAATTTTACTAAAAATAACAGACAGCATAAATCCTCACTTTTTGGCGGAAGAATTCTAAGAGGAAGCTCCGTGGACGAGTGAACATCCAGAGCAACTGCACCGGATTCCTGCAGAAAGCAAGATGGCCACCCCTTCAACACCCGAGGCCCCCAAGTTTCACTCAACGCCGTCAACTGAACTACGCAAGTCCACAGCAAAACCGACGTCGTAGCCCTTATCATCCACAATTTCATTCCAGAACGTGAAACCATTCCACTGTTCCTCAGTTTCTCCAATCTCTCCTTCCCGAATGCCGGCGTTTTCAGCCCCATTATGCCCCACTTTCTCCTACCTGTACTTATTCTGCACATACCAACAACCCCATAAACTCAGTCACTTCTCCTTGTGTTTGCTCGGAGAGATCCTATGATGCCAAGATTTAATCTTTAGAAACGGATGGGATTAAATTTTGAAATGCAGTGCCGAAACCGGAGAAACTGCAAATCTAGACCAGGTGAGATTGTGAGAGAAGAAGATTCTTAACCCAAGTAGTTACTCCAAAATTAGAAGTAAAAAATTCCTTATGTTACAGTCACTCTAGTCGGACAAAACTGGCTCGATCTCCATTCTCCACCCAGCCCAGAACAAAAAATAATCGAGGTTATTCCAGGTCCTTGACCGCGTAAACGAAAAGGGTCTGCAGAACAACCAGTGGCAGTGGCGCAGATCTGCGAGATGTTCCGGCAAAATTGTAAACCTCGACGGCGTTGGTTGTCGCCGGCGACTGCCCCAGATGGAAGATAGGAAATAGGAAGAGTAATGGAGAGAGAGATAAGAAGAGGAAAAGCGCGTCGGTTGGTGAAAGAAATACGCAGAAAAATTGAAGAAAAAGGAAAACCAAAAAACTGTCCCTAGAGAAAAAATCAATGTATGAAATGAGGAACGTGAATCGTGACTGCTGAGTGCTGAGTGCCCCCGGCCCGGACCCATTTAACGGGGATGTATCGCTGCTCTTTGATGTGATCCGGTGTGGTGAGATCCACCTTTAGGACAAGAATCCCATCAACATTTTTTCACAAAAAAATAAAAATAAAAATAAAAATAAAAATTGCACATTCAAATTTGAAAATTAACTAAATTTGTAGCTTGCGAAGGTTCTCACTCTCAAGAACGATTGAAAATTTGTCTGTGATCAAATAGTGATTAAAAATTTCACTTTAATACTTTGAATAGACTGCAAAATTTACATAGAAGCAAAATATACAACAAAGAATACAGAATCCAAAATGATTTTTAGTTGTTAAAAAGGTGATATTTTGCTATTCTAACCGATAAACATAAATGAGTAAATGCCATTGGATTTATAAATTCAACCCAAAGTAGGCAAAAAGCAAGTTGTGGTTGACAAAATTAAATCAAATCAAATTAAACATATTCAGTCGCAGAGTTTAGTGGTTGATAAAAAAAGAATGCAAAAAATTAAGATTTTATTTCATGTAATTTTGGCCCACATAGGGATTGACAAAATAATAAACAAAGAAAAAAATTTGGGTTGTGTCCGACCGGACGGGGGCTGGGGGAGGTTGAGGGAGGATACACTATTTATAACATGAGCTTAAAAGTTTTGTGTGGGATAAATGACTCTTCTTTTGTATTTTAATTGATAAAATATATTTATATTATATATATTATATTTACATCACAAGTCAATATGGTTGACGGTTAAAGAAATAATTTGTTAGTCTCTTAGGCATGAAGATTGCAAGATATATATATTTTTAATATAAGAGATTTTTAACATAAAGAAAAAAAATTAAAACGGATCATGTCTGGCCAATCCGTCAGGTTCAAAATTTCAGCCTGGCACGGCATGACAATATATATCGGCCAATTCAGCATGTATTTCAATGGTTTGGGCTTCCCTGTTAACTATTTTAAGCGGTGTGAATGGGCTAAGCCCATTTAACCTGCCCGTTTGCCTACCTCTGTTAGGCATCCAACTTTTTTTTTCTATTTTACTTTTCATATTTGATTATTGAAATTGACTATTCAAATTTTATCATCGCTCGCTACATAAATCAAACCAAACATACCCAGTAAATTCCGCTCGTAAGCAGGGTTTGGGGAGGGTGAGATATACGCAGCCATACCCTTATTTCAGCAGCGATAAAAAGATTATTTTCTTAGAGACCCCCAGCTCGTATACGGCAAAAAGAAAGAAATACAATAAAATAAAGTAAAATAATAGATAATAAATAAATAATAAAAACAATCAAATAATAACAATAATACTAAAAATGTGTATATAAATATGCAAATAAAAATAAAAATACCAGTAGACGAGAAATACATAACTAAATAAATATAAAAATATATAAATACATAGTTAAATAATAAATAAATAAATAAAGTCTAGCATTATACTCCTCTCTACCTACCTCTGTTTGTCCATACTCAATTATTCATGTATGTGTCTCTATACATCTCTACTCATAATACGACGTCTACAACTCGTCCTATCAGAGGTCATGTCATCAGAGAGGTTTAATCCCGCCAAATCTATTTGAATTTGCTCCCACATGTTCTCCTAGGTCTTACTCTCCCCCGCTTTCCTTCAACTTGAAGCCCTTCAACTCTCCTGACAGGCTCGTTGTCATGCTTTCTGCGCACATAGCCAAACTATCTTAATCTCCCCTCTCTCAGTTTGATGCGAGACCTAGTGTATCCCTATAGGTCCCATTCGGGATTTTTATCTAATAATATATCGCCACACATCCATCTTAACATTCTCATCTCCGCCACTTCAAACTTATGAACATGTGTCAGTCTCATAGCCCAACACTATGATCCGTAAAAGCATGGTCGGCCTTATAACCGTCCTATAAAAAATTTCTTTCAACTTAAGTGAAAAATTCTTATCGCATAATACTCTAGTAGCCGATCTCCATTTCATCCATCCGACCTCGTACGATAGATCTTAAATTTCTGAACTTATTCTTTTGAGGAAGTACTTGACCCGCAATCATAACTTCCATTTCACATTCTTCTATTTCATTCGCGAAATTGCATGCCATATACTCAGTTTTCAAGCGACTCAATCGTAGTCCATTGGCATCTAATGTCACTCCAACGTTCCAATTTAGCATTAACCTTCTCCTTCGTCTTTGCCACTAAGACAATGTCATATGCGAACAAGATACATCATGGTACTTCTTTTTGTATGTCTCAATAAAGTACATCCATAATTATCGCAAAAAGGAACGAACTTAGTGGTGACCCTTTGTGCAATCCTATATCCACCGAAAAGTAATATGTTACCCCAACTGGAGTTCGCACACTAATCATCGCACTCTCATACATATCTTTTATAACCTGCACATACATCCACATAACATTCTCATGAAATTCATGTAGACCTCGCTCGCTACATGAATTTCAAAATTCCAGTATTATCTATATAATGACTTTTATTTATTTATATCTAAGTTCAAACTTCTAAATATCAAAATATGATAGTATAATTATGAAATCTGAAAATTGCCTCGCAATCTTATGTTATGTACAAAATTTCCTGACCAATATTAATCCGGCCTATGGATTTCTTCAAAAAGGTTTTAGAGAAGTTTCAAAATGTTCTTTTTATAAGTCTTTGTACATTTCCGGGTGGCGCCAGGAGGGTAGGGGTCCGCACCCCTAAAATTTTTATATTATTTTTATTGTAAATTTTGAAAAAATGTGTCTCGTCACGTCTCCCCTCAGAAAAGAGATGTATAAAATGGAAGAAAGTGATGGTTTTGGACTGGTGACCAATGAGAACTTTGTGGGTGCACGTGGTTCGACCGCAGGGGATAATCCTCTGGAGAAGATGGAGAAAAACAGTTGACACAGGCAATTAATAAGAGCCAGCTATCAAATGGTCCCACGGGAATTAAGTCTTTATCCGACGTGGAATGTAGGGCAAGCACTTCAACACGTGGAACACCCTCCGTCTCTGTATCCTCGATCGAATTATACGGACGCAATTCAGTGCCGACAATTTCTCGCGATCGGATCGGGAGACAGATTCTTTCAAAAGTTTCACGCAGATGAAATAATTTTACACGGAAGTCGATGACTTTTTAAATATAACATAGATATATATATATGAAGGGGACGGTTCTATTCGACATTATTTGTAATACGATTTGTCACACTGTTTTTTCAAAAATTTATATTTTAAATTCGTAGTATTTAGGGTTTAAATTTTTAGATATTTAGGTCTTAAAATTTATATTTTTGAATTTACGTCTTAAGTTTTAGGGTTTTTTAGATTTTATGGCTTTCAGATTTTTCAGCTTTAAGGTTTAGGGTTATAAATCCTAAAAAATCCTAAACCCTAAGCCTAAATCCAAAAATATAAATCTTAAGACCCTAATATCTAAAACTCTAAACCCTAAACCCAACAAATCCTAAACATAGAATTTTAAAGAAATAATGTCACAAATCGTGTCACAAATAATGTCAACGAAACCATCCATGTATATAATATATATGTACATATATATATATATATATATTTGTGATTTGAATACATTTAATTGCGTGTTTCAACACGCGTAGGTTGAGATTAGCAAGGCATTGAGATCGTGTGAATTGAGATTGATTTTCCGGATAAAAAAAAATTGAAATTGAATTCTTTTAATTTTAGATTAGGAAGGTTTTTCTTGAATTATACGTTTTTTTGGATTTTTCTTTAATTATACAATTTTTTTTGGTTAAGTAATATTTTATTATTAAAAATAAAAGATACATGGTACAACCGATTGACTTAGAATTTGTAATTCATAACCAGAATTGGTCTCCTAATCCACTCTTGTAGGCTATAGCCTGCAACCCGTTTCTTCCCCCGAAATGCCTCCCAGGAATGCACCACATAATCTTCAAAAATTTCTTCTGGAGACTTGTTGTCCGCATTGAAGATCACCTGATTTTTGTAGATCCAAATTCGCCAATTTGCTACTAACCAAGCATTCGCCATGGTTCCTTCTTTCTGGAGCTGCAGATTGGGTTCATATGGCTCTGGTAATTGACATTGGGATCTGAATGAAGAACTGACGTCTGCCCCAGCCACACATATAGTAATTGCAAGAATCGATAAGTCCAGCTACAAAGTGTGAAGGTATGTGAAACTTCCTCCTCTTACTCGTTGCATAATCTACAAGTTAAAGAAGTAGTTGTGCACAAGATGATATTCCTTCTATGCAAATTTAGCAGTGTTGGGATTCGATTTTGTAGGAGGCGCCAATTGAAAGCCACAATTTGAGGGGAGCTGATCCATCCCGTAAGGAAGCCAGTACTGGATTTAGGGGGTCCATCAATCCTCTCGTTCTGCAGATTGCCAGGTATGCACTTTGGACTGTGTAAATTCCCCTATCTGCTTGCCGCCACATCCAATAATCTGATTGAATGTGAGGTTGGAATTCATGTATCTCCTGCTCTAGTTGCTCTAATTGTACACTTTCGTAGACAAATATGGCCCTTCTCCAAGTCCATATCCACCCCTATATATGATCTACTGGTAGCTTTGAAGCAATTGTCTGAAAGTTGTCATTTGCTGCAGCATAGAGCCGATCATATTTATCACAAAGTCTTGTTGTGCCTATCCACTGATCCTTCCGAAATAGTGTATGTTCCCCATTACCCACTATCCGAGTGAGGTTGTCTCTGAACCAGTCCTCCAGTATAGCACACCTTAAGATCTCCTTCCACCATGTAGAGCTTTGTGCAGTAGATATTCTACCTTGGTCCTCAAAGTTAAGGACTCTTAGGAAGCTTCCATACTTGTATTTCAGCAAGGTAGCCCAACATTGATTCTGGTCAATCAGCAATTTCCAACACCAATTTGACAATAGTGCTTCATTGAACACTCCCAAATTAATAACCCCAAGACCACCATTTTCCTTCTTTTGTGTAACCTGTTGCCAGGAAATCCAAGCAATTTTCCTGCTCTGGGTTTGATCACCACCCCATAAGAAATTTATTTGCATCTTAGTTAGACCTTGGATAATTTGAACTGGAGCGTTGAATATGGAAAAGTAGTATACTGTTAGATGGACCAATACTGCAGAGAGCAAGATTAATCTGCCTCCATATGAAAGGAGTTTATTTTCCCATTTCTGTAATCTTGCTTTTTACTGATGCTAGGACTGGGTTCCACATTGATAGGCGCTGGTGATTTCCACCGAGAGGTAGTCCTAAGTACTTTGTAGGCAAATCTTCTCTGGTGCAACATAATAGTCTTGCTAAGTTATCTGAGGCATGTTGTTGAATATTAATTGTGTATAGTTTGCTTTTCTTGAAATTTACCCTTAGCCCTGACACTACTTCCAGCCATCTTAGGATGAATTTGATTGTTGTAATGTCTTCATCCTCACCATTGCTAAATATGAGAGTGTCATCTGCATATTGTAGAGTAGATAGAGCTAGATGTCCCACTTTATAACCTGAGTGTAAAGCTCTGTCTTGTGCACTTCTCACCAAGATATTCAAGCCCTCTGCTGCTATTAGGAATAGGTAGGGAGATAAGGGATCTCCATGTCTAAGCCCACATTCTGGGAAAATCCGTTCTATTAGGGATCCATTTACCAGCACTAATATTATGAATATCTCAGATAACTGAATTAATACTATATGACTTAAGCCGATGACACAAACACAATCCATCCGGCAAGT
>JAOWBN010000007.1:3532-26252 GCA_028565015.1 Pinguicula moranensis | reverse complement strand
TTATTCATCTATTCTTGATGTGAATTTTTGTTAGCGGTATGTAAACGTGGAGTTGAAAGTTTATTCTTGTATCAAGAGAAACACATGAATCAAGCAAAATTTGAAATTAACAAAAATAAAAGGATAAATTGTGCAACCCAACAAAAAATTACACGAAATAAAAGGATGGAAAGAACGGAAATGGAAGAAGCGTATTATGCCGCATAAACCTTATCAAACATGGAACATCAACTAGAAACGAATGTAAACCAGAGGTTCAATCAAACGTCTACCCGAGGATCTACTCTATAATAAATATGAGTATCATAGAATCAACCTTTACATATACCCTAAGATGCATGCAACCTAATTCTATTTATAATAGGAATTCAATAAAAAAAAAGATCTCTCTCAACGCTCATAATAAAATTAACGTAAAAAATCTCCTTGAAAAAAGGGCAAAATCTGCATTTATATAGGTTATAATTTTAATAGGCCTATGATTCTAATTCCTAAACTTTAATTGAGACCTATCTAATTTATTCTATTAAAAATGGACCTTACCTAAGTAAGAAGCTCATGCTAACTTAATTCCTAAAAAGTAGGAAATTACATAATTACATTAAAATTCGAAATTCTCACAAATAATGGACTAATTTAATTAAAAGACATATAAATAAAATAAACATCCATCATGGCATCTTCTAGCAGGGGCCGTGACCTCCGGCATGCGCAACATCCAATATGCTCGATCCGGTCTCAATAACTCGCGTGCGAACTTTCAGTTTGATAACAGTATGTTCCGAAATTAACATCTTACAATCGGACTGTTATAATTTGATCTACTTTTGTGATAATATGTCTTGGTATGTCTTCTATCCCTGGGTAAAATTTTAGCTCGATCCGAATATGCTAAGACCTCCGATCGCCAATAAAACCAAAGTTGCGCAGTGCTGCGCATAGCATATCGTGAATGAACAGAAGCAGTCTATTCCGAAATTCATATCTCACGATTAGACCGTTAAAATCCAATATACTTTGAACATCAAGACTCCCAATGAGTCCTTTGACTCTGGTTACATTTTCAGACCGATCCGAACATGTTTGGACCTCTTATTGGAAGAAAACATAATATTGCACTTTGCTGTAATTCACATTGTAGGGTCCAATTACTGTAAACCATGCAAGAATCCAAATTTGTCTCGAGCCTCTAACATTATCATCAATTCTTCTCCTATTATTTATCTCAATCCTGAATTCTTGTGCATTTTATTTAGCTATATATTTCAATTTTATCTCCATTTCGATATTCAATCGAAAAAATGTCAAAAAGAATTATTTCATCCCAACGACCTAATGATGATTTTGACTACATTCTTCTTGATATTAATGATTTCAATGAAATTTGTTTTAATTTGGAAGAATCGCAACAAATACCACCAGAGGAGGAAGAAGTTCTTCCAAATTCTAGTTCAACACATTCTTCTTCTCGTGGTCGTCAAAGCAAACCACCCCGTCACCCAACAATGTCTCAAAATCAAAACTGGACCAATGAGAGAATGAGCAATTCTCGGATATTTACGGTGTTTTTCAACAAAATTCCAAATGTGGAAAGAGACTCCGATTACTTTTGGGTGATGTACCGGTTACGTGAAAGGAAATCTGCATTCCAAAAAGGTAAGAAATTTTTCATTAGAATTTTTCAAAAAATTTAAACTATTATGTTATTTTTAATTTTTTTTCATACATTTTTTTTCATAAGGTGAAGGTTATGGAACACTTGCGCAACATATTGTTGGTTTATTTGTAATAGTGTAGACTTGGTTCATTTTTGGATTCAAGTATATATAGTATACCAAGACCCTAATGAAAGTTAAGGTCTGCCATTTTCAAGTTGGTATCAGAACTATACAAAGAAATCCCAAAAAAAAAACTAAACACTTCCTGATGCCCCCAACCCGATGTCCCGCCGAAAAAGTTGAAAAATACAGAATCTTCATTTTGAGTAGCTCATCGCATCTGGCACATTTGTTTTCCTTGATTTGGTATCGTTTGATGGATATTGTTATTTTTGGCTTGTGTTGGCATTGTGCATTGTTGATCGTAGATTTTTTTATGTTGCCTAGACTTGGTGGATCCAACTAGTGTGTATAGTGGAGTGATTGGTGTGACATGTGAGGTGTGGCATGTTGAGACATTAATGGAGTGTTGTGTTTGTGGTTGAGTTGGTTGTAGTAGAGTGCGGATATTGGCGATTAACTTGCTGATTGTAGAGGTTACTTGTTGTGCGTTGTGGATGTTTGAGTTGGTACCGTTTGTGGATTGGATTGTTGAGTAACTTAGTGATTGTTGTATGTAGGATTGAAGGTTTGGTTTGTTGTTGCGACTTGTTACTTGGTATTGTGATTGTGGTTGTGTGCGAAGACATGAGAGAAAGGAGAGGAAGATGGATTGGAGGTTATGGGTAAGCTCTGTCCTAAGATCCTGACAGATTTGATTAAATTGGTTCAAGGGATGAGTGTGTCTTTTCCTATCATCCATGATGTGAGTGTCCATGACGAGACTCGTACCTGTTTTTAGTGTGGAGAGATAGGCCATTTGATGAGGTTTGGTAGCAGAGCGAGACAGAGTTTGGGTGGAGCAGACATGGTCGTGGAGGTATGAGGCAAGGAGTTCGAGGTAAAGGATTTGAGACAGATGAAATACTTCCTTGGGAACGAAGTAGCTCGAAAACCCGAGGGGATAGTGCTATTACAAAGGAAGTAGGTCTTGGATTTGCTCATTGAGACAGGAATGCCAGGTTATAAGCCTGTCAGGGTACCTATCGAGCAGAAGGTGAATCTGAGTGTTGATGTTGTTAAGCCGGTTGATAGAGAGAGGTACCAGAGATTGGTTGAACAGTTGCTATACGTGAGCCACACCCGATCTAACATCTCATTTGTTGTTAGTGTGGTGAGTAGGTATATGTATGACTTAAAAAAGGGCCACATGGATCCGAACTACCAAATCTTAAAATACTTGAAGATTGCACCGGGAAGGGGATTAATCTTTATAAAGAATGGGAATATAAGCATTGTGAGTATTGTGATTCGGATTGGACTAGTTGTGCTGATGACATGAAGTCCACATATGGATATTTCATATTTGTAGAAGGCAATCTGATCTCATGTATGAGTAAGAAGTAATTAGTTGTTGTCCGTTCTACAGTTGAGGCAGAGTACAGAGCTATGACCCTGAATGCTGTTGAGATGATGTGGTTGAGGTCCTTACTGACAAAATTGAAGATGGACAAGAGAGTACAGATGCAGTTGTGGTGTGACAACAGGTGAGCTATCAGTATTGTCAATAACCCGGTTCAACATGATAGAACCAAGCATGTGAAAATTGACAGGTTCTTCATCAAAGAGAAGCTAACCAGTGAGATTCTTGAGCTAATACATGTGGCTTTTAAAGAGCATACTGCTAACTGTCTCACCAGGGGCCTTAGTGTGATAGACTTTGTAACAAGATGGGCCACTCATTTTGAGGGAGAGTGTTGGTTTATTTGTATTGGTGTAGATTTTGGCCACTTTTGGGCCCACGTATATATGGTGTACCAAGACCCTAATGAGAATTAATGTGCCATTTTCAAGTCATATCAACAATAAAATTCGGTAGTGGTTGGAATCGATCCTACTCAAATCCAAATTTCACGTAATGCACACCATAAAGTATTGCTAGAATTTTTATTAAAAGAAAAAAAATTATGTAAAAAATTTTCAAATATGAAACAGAAAGTTTCTTTATGTAGCGATTTATGATATACTTCAGTCAATCGTTCCTTATAAATATTTATTGTGTAGTTTGTTAATAATAGATTTGCCAATATATTTTTACATCAAACCCATTGGAATGGGTATGAAAAACTTTTAGAATTATTAAAGTATTTTAATAATTACACAAAACTATTATCATATGTATATAAACTCACTTTACACCTTATTGTTCCAATTTGTATTAGTGTAGGAAAAATGTTCACATGTTTTGAAGAAAAAACTAATTTAAATATTTGTTTAGATACTATTAAAGAAGAATTTTGTAAATATCTTCTTAACATAGCACAACTATTTTTTACACAAGAATTAAATTAGAAGGTTCAAAAAAATATTTAGAAGATTATTATGATAAATTTTATTGATGAGGATGATAGACTCCTTGATTGTCTAATAATCGGTTTTCAGATAATTAGAACCTCCAATTTCAGGGTAAACAAGCTTTTATCTGCTTTTGATTTTGCTTTGCGTGGTAATAATCGGTTTGGGGATAAGAAGACTACTCTTTTTCCGGGTTAAGGAAACTCAATGGTGGACCCATAATTTTTTTTTACGGGGGGTTTAAAAAATTGTAGGGTAAGGTCATACAATTTTTTTTAGGGGGTGAGGGGGGAAATAAATTTTTTGAGGGGAATGATATACGCTTTTTAGAGGTGAAAAAATAATTATTTGCTCAACAGTTATGAAAATTAATAATTTTATTGATTCAAATAATGATAAAAATAAACAATAAAAGCTACCAAATTTGTTTAAACTAGCTGATTTATTTACACTACCTAATTTATTTATATAAATATTTTTCAAAACAGATTTACACGAACTAAGTAGATTTATTAAACAAAGATTAAAAAAAACATAAATAAATTTATAGAAAATAATAACAAAATATTTAAGAGTAAAAATAATTTTTTGGGGGTGAAACTTATTTTCTATTATGGTTTAAGATTACACGGACTTCGTTAGCTATATCTGTCAAACATATAAATGAATCTCCATCAAAAAAATAAAAAGGATATATAATTATTTGATCATTGAGTATACCACTTAATTCATTTTATTCATCATAACTATTTTTATTTTCTCAAATTAAAAATATTTCTTATTTTCTGATTTTTTATTTTTATTTTTTAAATTAAGAAAAAGAATGTGGGATTGGGGGTTGGGTTGGGGTGAGGGAGGGAGCTGGCTGGGCTAGGCCCCCCTCGGTCCGCCCCTGCTCTAGACCATTTGGTACTGGTAATTTAGGATTTTTTTTTTTGGTAATTGTTTGTATTATATTAAAAAAAAACTTGCCAGAGGCCAGGATACAGATTACATAGTAGCAGTTAGCAGAAGTGCCCTACTCCAGTTCTCAATTCTATCAGTGATAGTAGTTAGTATCTAACTACGGGGACTCGATGGCTTGATTTTATACTTGCGTCCTCACTTTAATCTTTAATGCACAACACATTGTTGGGACTCGGATCCAGTCGCTGATGGAGGTGGCATTGTGTGCCTTGCTGTGAGCGGTTAACCAATACCACGAGTGCAGTTTGATCCAGTCAATTGGAGACGTACTCACAGTGTCTGAATCAAACCGGATGTCATTCCTTTCACGCCATAAGCTCCAGGTTGTCGCTTGCCATATAGCCTTCCAGATGTCTGCCCCTTGTTGCCCTTGCATCAGGTTCATATGGTTCATGAAATGTTGCTGGATGTCCTGTTGTATGGTGTATTCCACATCGAACCACTCGTAAATTCCTTTCCAGAGATCTTGTGCATTTGAACAGCTTGCAAAAAGATGGTCCACTGTTTCATCCTGCGTTCCACACATTACACAGCGTCTCATATTTGGCTCGAAACACAATCCTCGGCGCATTAAGTTGTTGATGGTAGGTATGCGCCGCTGGAGGAGTTTCCAAGTGAATAGCTGGATGCGTTGTGGTACAATAGATCCCCATGATAGCGCTACTCCTGGGTGTGTACTGCTTCCTTGTGTGGAGGCCGCTGCAAACTGGGAATAAGCTGAAGATACAGTGTAGTTTCCAGTTGTATCTTTGGCCCAGCACCACCTGTCTAATTCTTCTGGATTTAAATTGACTCCCTTTAGGCACTCCAGTAGCTCGGACAGTCCCTCTCTTTCTCTTTGCCTCAATGGTCTACGAAAAGTGAGATTCCAGATTCTTGAGCCTTGCAGGGCGGTTGAAACCTCCACCACGGTTGTCTCTTTATGGTTACTTAGCCTGAAGAGATTGCTGAATCTTAGTGCGAAAATCCCTGCCCCTGTCCCGTCATATCTCCAAAAAAGTGATTTATCGCCTGCATTTGTTTCAAGCCAAACATTAGTTTTGAAATCACTTTTAGTAGCTAAAGACCATATATCTCTCCAATAAGGTGAGATTCTGTCCGGCACGGGGATGAGGTCCCAATCTGCCAGGTGATCCCTTTGCTTGAAATATTTGGTCCTGATTATTTGACCCAGAGACTCTCGGGCTCCTGTCGCAACCGCCACAACCACTTGGTGAGGAGTGCTGTGTTCATGTGTGCTAGACGGCGAATGCCTAGCCCTCCCGCGCTTTTATCTTTACACATCTCCTCCCACTTTATCCAGTGAATCGGCCGGGCTTGATCACGTCGCTGCTGCCACATGAACTTCCCCATCATCTTCTCGATTTCTTTGATCACTTGTTGGGGTGCCTGAAACAAAGAGAGGTAGTAAGTTGGCAAGTTTGAAAGCACTAATTTTAGAAGAGTTACCCGGCCAGCAGATGATAGGAGGTTGTTGCTCCAGCTTTCAATTCTTCTCCGGATGGATTCAAGAACCTTGTCCCATATTTTCCTTCGCCTCGGGTTACCTCCAATGGCAATTCCTAAGTAGGTGAACGGGGTTTTTGCAGCTTTGCAGTGAATGATGTCAGTGTGTCTCCTCATTTGTTCCACTGAGATGTTGAGTCCGAATAGCCGTCTCTTTGTGAAATTTATGGACAAACCCGATAGTAGTTCAAATATCCGAAGAATGTTCTTCATTGCCCTGATATTTGCAGTGGTACCCTTGGCGAACAATAAAGTGTCGTCCGCATATTGTAGATGGGTGACGGAGAGTGAACCAACTTTGATTCCAGTCAGCCTCTTGACCTTTGCAACTTTGTCCAGAAGTAAACTTAGGCCTTCGACCACCACGAGAAAAAGTAGAGGAGATAACGGGTCTCCTTGACGCAGCCCCCTGCGCATCTTGAACTCGCCGGCACTGCTGCCGTTAATGATCACTGATGCGTACGGTGTGGAAGTGCATTCTCTAATCCAGCTGATCCAAATTGGACAAAAATCAATCTTTGCAAGCATAGCAATCATGAAATCCCAATTTACCGTGTCGAATGCTTTCGCAAAGTCCACCTTTAATAAAACTGCTGGCTTCTTGCTGACGGTAGCTGAGTGGATTATTTCGTTTGCAATAAGCACTCCATCAAGAATCTGCCGTCCTTTAATAAAGGTTGTTTGATTAGGGGATATTAGCTTGTGCAACATCACCTTCATCCTGTTTGCTAGGAGCTTTGCTAGAATCTTGTACCCACTTGTGACTAGAGAAATAGGCCGAAAGTGATCTATGTGCTCGGGGCTTGCGATCTTTGGAACCAAGGTGATGAAAGTTGCATTTATACATTTGGACAATTTCCCAGTTCTGTAGAACTCTCTTAGGAAGGCAATATAGTCGTATTTCAGAGTTTCCCAGTGAGTCTGTATAAACCTGAAATTAAAGTCGTCTGGACCCGGAGCTTTAGATGCTGCACAATTCCAGACTGTAGCCCTTATTTCCTCATCAGAGAATGCTGATATTAAGTAAGTGTTGTCATCTGAAGTTAACGTCTGTCTGGCGGGCAGATTGAGCAAAGGTCTGCTCCACTCTTCTGTTGAAAATCTTGCTGCAAAGTGGTTGGTTAGGCCTTCCTTAATCTCTTGTACATCTTCAGTCCAGGTTCCATTGATGTGAAGTCCAGTTATACCTTGCTTTAATCTGTTATAGTTGACCCGAGCATGGAAGTACCGAGTATTGCTATCCCCTTCAGTTATCCACTGCGATCTGGACTTTTGTGCCAGAAGTGATTCCTTACTCGCAACATAGTGTTTGAGGTCAGACCAGACCGATTGCCTTGCCAGCTTTTCAGCGTCATTCGGGACTGTATGCTCGACTTTTCCATCCAGTATTTTTAGTGCATTTTGTAGTTCTTCGATCTTCTTGTCAATATGTCCAAAGGTAGCTCTGTTCCAGTCACGCAGCTTAGTTCTCATTTGTCTCTGTTTCTCGTGTAAAATATATCTGCAACTTCCTGCCACATTTAGTGCATTCCAGGTAGTTTTCACAAAGTCCGCAAATCCTTCTTTCTTCTCCCAGCAATTTAATGTTCTCAATATTTTCGGACCCCAGTTTGCTCCTTCTACCTTGAGCAGGATTGGTCGGTGGTCGGATGAAGCCCGGTCCAGACTGAGCTGAGTTAAGTCTGGCCATTTGTGAATCCAATTTTCAGATAGCAAGAAACGATCAAGTCGGCTGCAGCTAGATCCACCCCTGGAAATACATGTGTACCGTGATTTGCGCAGTGGTAAATCAACGAGCTGCGTTGCTATGATGAAACTGTCAAAGGCATGCATCTCCGAATATGTTGGTAAAGTTAAGGATCTGCGCTCCTCTCTGGAGCGGACGGCATTGAAATCACCCACGACGCACCATCTTCCCTCAGGGCTATGTCCGACTGTTGTGGTGATTTTGTTCCACAACTCTCTTTTGCCTCGCATAGAACACGGTGAATAGACATTTAAGAATTTTACTGGTATTTTCTCCGATCCCCATAGACCTTCAAGCCCCAGAAAACCATCTTCTTCCCAGGACTGGATTATCTGAAAAGATGAAGATTCCCAAATACAGAGTATTCCACCAGCACTTCCTCGTGCGTCCCTGTATCTCCAGTCAAAAGATTTTGATGGCCATAATTGCCCGCATACCCGACGATCTAATGAAGCAAGCTTTGCTTCTTGCAAGCACAACATCTCAACTTTATGCTCGTGAATAATTCTCTTTACTTCTCTACGTTTAAGCCCTGTGCCCAGCCCGCAGATATTGTATGACAGTATCCTCATTTATTGGTTGGGGAGGTTAGTGTGCTCTGCTGGATCTTGTGAGTTAGTTTCATCGTTCTCTTGCATAAAGTCCAGCCGAGCTATCAACTCCGATCTAGGCCCGACCAGTGATACTCCTAACTCGAGTGCAAGATCCACTATTTCCTCAGAGATTTGGTTCGCAGCTTTGCCGTCCTGCTGACTGTCGACTGGTGCTGCATTCAGAGCTTCTTGGATACGTCGTGAGTGTTCCTTCAGCCTGCAGGATGAGTTAACTAGCGGGCCAAGGGGTATGTATTCTTCTCGCCGTTTGGCGCACAGAGATCTGGGGGTTAATTCAATAAGCGGCATTAAATCGAACGGGTCTGAGGCTGAAGGGCTTGAGGGGTTCAGGAGTGAGTCTAATTCGTCAGTTGGGGGGTTGTAGGTTCCGGCATCTAATTCCAGAGTGACTTCTTCATTCTGTGTATAGCGTGGGCAGCTTATGTGTGTTTGGGAAGGTGAAGTAGGCCTGAGATTAATGTTCTCATGCTGCTTGGCGAGTAGAGTAGAAAAAGGCCCAAGCTGGGACCTCTCTTGGATCTGGACCTGTTGCTTCACCAATTCACTTCGGAAAGTGGGCTCCTGTTGTTTTAATTGGGCTGATGCATAGTTAGGTGCAATTTGCATTTCTCTTTCCTGGGTTGACTCTCTGTTCAGCTGACTGGGGCCCATAAGACCTGCGTTCAAGACCGCAGAAGAGGGGGCTTTTTGTGACTGGCTTCGGACTTCGGTTGCAGACGAGGGATGAGCCTCACGGGTGGAGTGTAGACTGACCGTTGCTTGAGACTGGAGTGAGGCGTTGAGATTGACCAGACAATTTTCCTCGGGAAGATCCTCCAGTTGGGACCCACTCCTGACATGCTCCACTAGAATAGAGTTGTTGCCCCGCGACGAGCCGTTAGTGTTTTCATTGAGGGTTTCGATGACCGGCGAACCAGGGTTACCGTTTACGGCGAATTTCCGGCCATCTTCAAGGGTTTCAGGTATGCTGCCATCATTTTGGAGGTTATGTTCTCCTGATTTGCTCTGTGCACCGCGATTGTTGTCTGAATTTCCGGGATTTGACCCTCGAGGAGAGCTCTGTTCCTCCGTAGCCTGATGAAGAGTCGGCCATTCATCAGCTGGATGTCTATTTTGTTGTTTTCTGTTCCAGACGTTCTGGACAGGCTTCCATCCCGGATTGTGTCCTGTTCGTTCTTCCCTAACTTGTACGCTGAAGATTTCACTTCCGGTTTCTATGCGCATAGTCTGGTTGATTGGTGCATTGTCATTTACTAGCACATTCATCCTTGCATATTGCATTTCTGTTTGAGTCAAGGTTTTCTCATCAATGGAGATCAAAGATCCCAACTGTGCTGCTATTGCTTCGAAAAACTCTGCGTACCAGCAATGAAGTGGTGTTCCCTGTATACGCACCCAGGCTGGGCGTGCAAGTCGGCCATTAATCAGCCTCCAGGGCCTGAGGGAATGCATGCCTAGATTACTTGAAGTTTTTGCATCCTGGAGTAAGCGGATTTGGTCTTCGTGGGAGGCCAATTTTACCAGAACCTCTCTGCCCTCCATTCATACGGTTGAGCTTTCTGGGTATCCAGCGGCCTGGAGAGTGGCGTTCAAGCTTGTAAGATCAATAATTGGTGTCGGGATACCTATGAGACATTTTAGCAACCACTGGGAGGCGGACGGATCAGGTGTGAAGGTAATGATAGTTTGCTTCTCAGGAGGTATTTGCTGTTGAGTGTTGGGGAATTCATGTGCTTTATTCAGTGCTATAGTAGACATAAACGTATCAGAAGTGGTTACAGTATTTCTGGCCTCACTTATTTTAAGCTGGTATGAACCCACCCAGATGCCACTAAGTTTCTCCTTCAACTGTGGATTGGCTGTCTTCCTGTAAAACCGAACAAAACCGAACCGAGGTCCTGTTTCTTCAGATCTCTTAGGTACGTGAATATCGCTGGCATAGCCATACACCGAGAAAATAGCCCACATTTCATCTCGTTTCCAGGAGGGGGGAAAATTGGTGAAGTGGAAAGAGATGGAGTTTGTTCTCAGTTTTTTTATGAACGCAGGGAGGGGTCTTTTTGCTGGGGGTGGAATGTTTGGGGGCTTATTCTGGGGAGACTGTGGTTTGTTGCGAGGTTTGACTTGTGTCCATTCAGCTTCTTCTGGATCTATCTCTGGTTCTTGATGCTGATTTCCTGGTTCATTTATGGCATGGCTGGTGTCGAAGTGCTGTGAAGAAGATGTTGCAGAGGAGGAGGAAGCCATTTTCTGTTATGCGTTATGCATTCTTTGATGTTGTGCTTCATCAGCCGAGGGTGAGGTCTACTCAATGTCCTTCACAGCATCCTCTTTGGAGCTCCAGATTTCGGGGAAACAAATTGAATATCAGACAAAGTGTATTTATAAGTGAGTAATGAGTAATGGAAAAGTTAAGCCATGATATATTGAAGAAAATTCAGTAACTTGCACAGAACGGCTATAACTCTGCCTACTGTAAATCATTACATTTATAAACAAAACAACTGTCTCAATCAACCAAAGGAATTTCAGGAAAATTGTATGAGTTATTGAAAGTATAAAACGATGGTGAATCATACTACCAATAACTACTGTTTGGCTCTAAGTTAGTAAACCTCAAATACTAGCGTAGGACATGACTGAGCAGCAGCTGCGTGCGCTTACAACCTCATCATCGCCAGACAGTGAGCCCACTGCATGATGAGCAGTAGGGTTGGTGCATTGTTGTTAAAAATCAAGCAAAGAGGAATGTATCCACATAAATAAATCATATAAAGCAAGAAATTGTACGCTTTAGGTGCCTTTACGTACTTAAGGATTTTAAAGAGATAAAAATAGCAACAAGTACAGGAACACATATACCACAATTCAGAGGAAGCTCATTGCCAAACGTTCAGAATGAAAATAACAGCTTACATCCTGAGACGATGTCTTGAGCCAGCTAGGCGGAGTCCTCTGTCATGAACCCAGGTGAAAGGCTGAAGAATTGGGAAGGAAAGGGTAAGAGAGGGCGTCGCAGCAGGAAAATGGAGGTGAAGTTGACGCCAATTGAGAAGGAAACCATATCACCTACGATCTGAAGAAGAAGAAGTGGTGAAAACGAAGTGAGAGAGATTCGGGTTTTTCCACCTGTTAGTAGGAGTGATATGTGTTGGAGGTCGTGATTGTATATGCGCGTTTTGTCTTATTTTGTGTTAAGTTAAGGCGTGAAAGTAGAATAGTAGTAAAGAAAGCGTTTTCTGTGAAAATGCTATTAATAGGTGTAATGTTGTAAGAGTCGGCAGTTTTTGGAATGAAACAAACTTTTCTGACATCTATCTTCTCTCCCTTATCCTTTTCTCCTAATTTCCCTCTGGCGAAGGTAACTTTGCCCTCTTCCACCATTTCTGTGTTGAACGATTTGGAGGTTATCTTCTTCCTGTAAAAGAAGCATAACATCCTCTTATATGGAAGTGCTGATGACGAAATACCCTTTCTGCAATACCGCAAAGTAAAACATTCTAAGAACAGAAAACACACAAAATGAAGGAGAATAGACAAATAGCAAACCCTCGACTGTGCATACGACCCATTGTGGAGGTCTTTACTTCCCCTACGGATTACTTCTACTGGGCTGTGGTGGCGATGGTGGCTTGAGGCGGGGCGATTCTCGCGATGTGAAGGAACCCTACAATGTAGAGGTCAGGGTTTCCAATTCGTAATCGAGATTCGAGTCCTATATTTGGTCACATCAATTTTCGGGCCCATTAGCACAGTCGGATTAAGTGCCGGATGGGGCTCAACCTCGTTCCGAAATCAAAAGGCTCAGACTCCGTGATGGCCCGACTAGTTCCGGTCCTAACTTATTTAGGCCCGATTGTACCAAAGATTTGCATTTGCTCGTGTGGGGTGGCCAACGGTCTTAGCGATAGCGGTAAGTCTCTCATCGCTTCCGCTTCCGCTAAGTTAACGGATTTGAAAATTCCATCCTCTTCCGCTAACCGTTATTCCGCTTCTGCTACTTCCGCTAATATAGCGGTAGCGATAGCGGAATCTTAATTCCGCTAATAAATAAATGCTTAGTAGTCTGATTTTTTTTTAACAGCTTATCAAATTTCTACAATCTTTTATAACATTTTCAGCAAATTAAACTCATACATCCAATGAATCAAAGATATAAATTTTCTGCTAAAACAAGTAGTAGAAACATGCTTTAAAAGAATTAAAGCAGTAGCTAATACACAAGAATATTAATAAGAGACTGCTGATGTAGGAACTAAAAAAAATAACAGATTTCTTGAAACAGCCACCTGTAACAGACAACCGAAATTAATCAACATTTTCCAACAGTTTAATTGTCCATTTCACTTGTTGATATCAACGCAAAACAATTAGAGTCCAACAACATAATTTAACAAGTTTCAACAATAAAACAAACAAGCAATCCATTTTCCATTTTAGGTTCAGGATGAATATCAAATTATAAGTCGTGACATGATTTTTTGTGGAAACTGATTCAATTTATATTTATAATTTTTTTTATTTTTTAAAGTTAAATAATAACGGTACTAGCGAAATTAGCGGAACACCATTATTGCTACTGCTATCGCTTTCACTAATATAGCGGAATGCATTTTGTTCACCGCTTCCGCTTCCGCTATTTCGCCGAAAGCTATAACAATTTTTCGCTAATTCTGCTTCCGCTTCCGCTTCCGCTGGACACCCTATTGTCGCAACATTTCTCTCGTAGTCTCGTTTACGAACTTGGCTGTGATTTCAGACTTGGATTGGTGAACTATTGTTGGTTCGCAAACGCTTCTATGAGGTTGAAAATCAGCTTGTTGACGAAGCCTCTGTTTTTCTGTTTCGCATTTAGATTCGTCTATCATATTACGGGCCTGTTTTGTACCCATACTCATTTTCTCCTTTTACTTTTACTTTTTATTCTACTTCTCCTTTTATTTTTATATTTTTTGAGTGTTTGGTGAAACTATGAAAAAAGTGAAAAAATTATTGAAACAGTGTTTGCAATCAAAATTTGTAAGTAGATTAAATAGTGTTTATAGTTGAATTTAGTAAGATAACTTTAATTTATTTACAAAATTGTCATTAAAAGTAGAAAAAAAAAAAAAAAGTAACTTCCTACCTACTTCTGAAAAAAGGAAAATTTGACTGAAAAAAGGAGAAGTTGAAGGAGAAGTGGAGTTTTAAAACACTGATTTTGAAATAAACTAAAAAAAATGAAAAAATTAATGTAAAAAATAAGTAGTACAAAATTTTGTTCACAGAAACTTTAGCAGATCACAAGCTTAACATTTGCAGAGATCCTCTACTTTTGTTGATGTTTAGTGTACAAAAATTTACTTAATTTTTTTTTTTTTGATAAGTAACGAGGGCTGAACCTTTCGACCCAGTTGTTTCACGAATCGGATATCCTTTGGGCCTTGGCCCGTCGACTATTCTCCCTCAGGGTATCCTGACAAAGCTGGCGCTAGATTGGAACCTGCGACCTCACTAGGCAAACCCTGTGTGTCGAGGTGATTAACCGCTAGGCCAACTCGTCCGGATAATTAAAATCTAGTTAATTAACCCCAGTTTTCCATTTGCTTGAACTGTTTGTGATAGCTGTCTGGTTGATTTGGATTTCTCTCTGCGAAGGCTTGTTTTTCTATGGAGGGTGATGATATTTACTTGCTGATATTTTTTTTGGGAATTGCATATGATGTCGCAACAGCAGGGAGATCGCTGAAACAGACTACAGTAAGTGTTTAGAAAGTGAATCTACCGGGAAAAAAAGTGTTTAGAAAACGCATTTGGTGCTCCCCGAAGTAGAAAATAAGCTCGCGAGGGAGTATACTGGGCGAGAAAAAATTTCGTGGATGGAATCGGTTGCTTCTCTGTCTTTCTGCTGTTATATTAATTACCCACATCCTCTCAGGTTGGTGATTTTATGCTTTCTGATTATTTTATGATTTGCGTTTGGTGATTTCGGTTGAAAAGGGTAATGGATTTCTTCAGTTAAAGAGGTCCATCAACAACCCGGATCCAGCAATGTATATAGAGAAAAGTCTGCAGTGCCAAGGTTTCAGGAGTTATTCTTTGAGATGCAATCAATAGCTTCTCTTTCCACGAATGCATGGTCACTTGAGTTTCTTTCGACTCAACCAGAAATTTGCACTATATTGTCTTGGTTTTAGATGTTTTGCTTCCGTTGTTACTACTGTGAGTCAAATGGTTGTGGGTAGTTGAAAAATTATTAGAGTTGCTTTCATTTCTTCTCATACATTAACCAGATACCTGTAACTATTTGCATGTTCTTGCACATGCATATAATAATTTCTAGACTGTGATAAGGTTCTCTCTTTGGGCATGATTTCAACCCTCATGTCACTGAGATCTAACTCATGGTGCATGTCTGCAGGGACAAAAGCTCTTAACATTGAACAGTCTGGAAAGTTCCTTAATAATTTTCACTCAGTTGATCCTGTGGCTGTTGTGACTGTATTTACTACCTACAACTCTTCCTCTGAGAACAGACCAGTTGATTTGGTTACTGTGGGGAACATTTCATATAGCAAAGTGGAGAGGTCGATGACCATTTTGAACATCTTCATAAATTTTATGAAGGTATAGTTAGTTATTGTCTGTCATGTGTGCATCTTCCCTTGTCCGACTTGATCAGGTTAATTGTTTTATCTGCATGTGCCACCACAGATATTTTGAGCCAAGTAGGCCTGAGTCAATTTTTAATTACTTGTTATAGGTGTCAATGCCTCAGAGCAATGTTATCATTCTTACTGATCCTGCCGCTGTGCTTCCACTGGACAGAGAGATGGTCCTGATAAAGGCCAATACAAGGTGAATATTCGCGGGACAAATTGATGCTTCAAAGAATCAGGATGTACATTGTAAGATCAGAAGGCACTGCTGGAAAGTGACACGTACATTTCTTAGTGGTTTATGTCTACTGAACTTTATTTGCCTAACCTACAGATAAGGAATCATCATTTAAGGTGTTAGATCCTAAAAGTTTTTATGGTTGGCTTAATGGTTGGGAGTAGCTAATAAGTAACTGGGTTTAATATATGGCTTGTCTTGCACATCTTCATGTGTCCTTTGACTGAACTCTTGTATCTTTAAAGTCTGTTTTGTACCTCTTAAAAATTAGATTTTTTTTTCATTCTTTTTTTTTTCTTCAGATTATTTCAAAAGCAGTGTTTAAAACTTTACTTCTGCTTCTCCTTCCCATTTTTTTCTGAAATAGGTAGAAAACTATTTTTTTGCGTACTTCTACTTTTAATGATAATTTTGTGAATAAATGAAAGCTATCTTAAAAAATTTAACTGCAAACATTATTTAGTTATCTTAAAAAATTTAACTTCAAATATTATTTTTATAATTTTTTCTAAGAGAATGAAAAGAAAAAGAAAAAAGAAAAAGAAAAAAGAATTATAGGTACAAAATAGACCCTTAATGCCCTTGCCAAAATGAGATTACTAGCTTTAAAGAACCTTATCCTCTTTTTTAAAATTTCTTTCTTATATTTAGATATTTGGTTATGCTTCTAAGGGATTTGATGGTAGGTGGCCATTGTCTTGTTAATTCTGCTTCTGTCTCTGTATGTTTGTTTTTGCCTTTTATTTTAAACAGCATGTTCTGCTTCTTAGTGGTTGTTAAGAATTGTATTGCTTTGTATTTATTATGGATGCTGTTTGTGCAGGCCTTCTTACTTTCTTAGACATAAGGCTCAAAAGAGTATGTCAGAAGCTGGAGCAAGTCACTCATTACATTTTCACGGACTCAACTCAGATATAGCAGTTATAGATGACCTTGGACGAATATTTACCGAGTATCCTAATTTTGATCTGGCTCTTACCTTCCGAAACAACAAAGAACAACCTCTGAATTCAGGATTCATTGCAGTAAGAGGAACTGCTGACACAATTAAGAGGTTAATTATGTTGTTTTTCTCTCATTTTTCTAATCAAATTGTAATTGGAGAAGGGATTATTTATCATCCGCACACTGAAATTTGGCATGCTTGACTTCATAAGAAAGAATTTCTCATACTTTTTCTCCATTTGCTGCTGCATTTTCTTCAATTGTTCTCTGATTAAATTGGCTGCTCGTGTTTCCATTCTCTTCATCTTATTGATTATTCTCCTTGGTGCACAGGGCAAAAGGCTTTTTAGAAGAAGTTTTGGAAATTTATAGTTCAAAATTCATGAGGGCTTCTCGAATGCTTGGAGATCAGTTAGCTCTTGCATGGGTCATAAGATCCAACCCCAAGTTTGATGTGAGAAGGTTTTCTAGAAGAGATGCTTTTGTAGACGCTATTAATGGTGCTACAGTCCTTTTCCTACCATGCTCTACCTACAACTGGACACCACCTGAGGGTGCTGGTCAGTTTCATGGAATGCCTTTAGACGTGAAGGTAAAAACATCCTTTTCAAATTTTTACCTACATTACTTTGTAGATCGATGTTGAAATGAATGCTGTATCCAGCGTAGACATGTTTATCATATATCTTCTGTCTTGTGACCAGGTGGTTCATTTCAAAGGATCAAGAAAGCGCCTTATGCTTGAGTCATGGAACTTCCTCTCCTCGTCGTCTAATCTTTCAGATATGCTTTGTCTTATTTTGAGGAGCGGAAGGACAAAATATGACTTCTAAACTCTTGAGAAATTTCAATTTGCTGTTTAACATGTATAGTTTGTTGCCATTATAATTTGCATGGTTTTTCTGGTGAGAGATTAGATAGATAAAAATGAAGATATGCTTGTTGATTTTGCCCTGTGGATGCTTGCAAGAGGAAGTAACAGAAAGAGGAATCTGTTTATTTCAGACATGAGACTTCTGTTCATAAATATTACAACAGGTCCCAAAAATTTCAGCGCGCCTTCATGATCATTAACAGGGGGGAATTTGGGTTCAGTTCTTTGAAAATGCAGCAAGAACATCAAAGTAATCTGGAAATGTTTTCCGTGTGCAAGCAGGGTCTCTGATAGTAACTGGAACATCTGCACAAGCTGCAAGAGAGAAAGCCATGGCCATCCGATGATCGTCGTAGGTATCAATCGCTGTGATGTTTAGTTTCTCCGGCGGGGTGATGATGCAGTAATCAGGGCCTTCTTCTACAGTTGCTCCCAACTGAAATTTGAACCAAGAGATGAACACAACAACTAGGCAAGAAAATATGAAAGTCAGAATCAAGGTGAACTGACCTTTCTGAGCTCTGTGCAAATGGCAATCATCCGTTCAGTTTCTTTAACCCTCCAGCTAGCCACTGAAAATAACATGCATGAGAACTAAGATATACAAGCTCCCAGTCTATATTTCATCATTCACAGAACAAAACATAGTCTGAAACATTTAATAACCGTTAATAACGGCGGTCTTACCATCTCTTATAGCAGTTGGACCATTGGCAAAGAGTGCAACCACAGCAAGAGTCATGGCAACATCTGGCATTTTGTTCATATTGATATCAACAGCACGCAAATGTTTCGTCCCTGCTGAACCGCGCGGAGGTCCTTTCACAGTGACACTGTTCTCCGTCCATGTAACTTCAGCACCCATTTTTCCAAGAACCTCAGCAAATTTAACATCACCCTTCAAAGGAGAAAAAGGAACGTTGAGAAAAGAACACAAGAAGCTAAGTAACTCACACGAATATTATGATCGTATAGAAAACCGCATTTCTGCAGTTCCGATTACATTAGTTTCATAAGCAACGAAGAACAATGACCCTATGATACCTGTAAGCTGCTTGTTCCGCATCCTTCAACTGTAACAGTTCCACCCGTAACAGCTGCTCCAGCCAAGAAGTAGCTTGCACTGGAGGCATCGCCTTCGACATAAGCATTTCCGGGAGATCTGAAAATAAGTACATTCTTTCAACTTCAACTGCAATCAAGTTTCCGAAAACTACTTTACCATTTCAAAGGAACATACTTGTATTTTTGGCCTCCACGAATCAAGAACCGATCCCAACTGTCACTGTGCTCTACAGAGACACCAAATCGCTCCATCAACTTAAGGGTCATCTCGACATAAGGAACTGAAATTAGTTTGTCAATGATTTCAATTTCAATATCTCCTAGAGACAGGGGAGCAGCCATGAGCAAAGCTGTCAAATATTGGCTGCTGACGGATCCCGACAGCTTCACCTGACAAAAGGTTTCACAAAATCCGCGAAAAAATAAATAACCACGTGTATATAAATCTCTCTCATATCAAGGAAGAAAAAGTCAGCATAGAGCCACGGATAAATGTCAGCACAGACTCATACATGGATAGGTATCCCTTACAGATGATCAGCTCATAAGCTTTATGTTAAGAGTGCTAAAGACATCAATCTGTTGTTTTCCTGTTGGCTCCAAATCAAGACAATCAGTATATCCTGGTTTAGGATCCTTTAAGCAGCAGCTGCCATGCTGTGATTAGATTATGGAAAAAGTCCTTTGCAAAGGAGAAGCTTGAGATGGATTACATCCAGAGATTCTCAAGATAATTTTATTTTTGTTTCCATAGTTGGTCTATGTTCATCTACTGATCTACCTATCCTGTTCCAGGAAACAATACCTCGTTTGTGTGGCAGGACAGAGCTTTAAAATTTTGATTGCAACAAAACGAGGAATAAACTTTAAGATGATTCATGATATTTCTTTGTCAAATAAAAACAGCCTACCTTGCCACCAGGAAGACCTCCCTTTCCAACAACACGAACCGGGGGACAATTAGTGCCCAAGAAACAATCAACATCTGCACCAAGTTGCTTAAGCCCGGAAACTAAGTCGCCGATAGGTCTCTCTCTCATGCGAGGAACCCCATCGAGTACATAGCTGGAAGCCAAAAATCGTCAAATTGCAAGAAGTTAATAATTAGATCACATAAAGAAGAAGAAGAAGAAGAAGAAGCTTATGGTGCAAATAGACCTTTCAACCTTATTTGACCCGACTGCTGAAAGATTTCGGTAAGGAAAATCGGGAAGTATACGAATTTAGAATCCAATGAGCAAAAAAAATATAGTAAAGATATGAGAACATAAATATCGACTAGCATACCTTGAGTTTCCACCAGCAGCAACAACAGCAGCAGTCAGTGGGCGCATGGCGGTTCCGGCATTTCCTAAGAAAAGTTGAATTTCATCCTTGGCTTCTTTAGAAACTGGAAAGATACCGCCACTTCCACCCACAACTGCTCGTTGCTTAGCTTTGTCTTCTTCCACATGCAAACCCAGTGTTCTCAAGGCACCGAGCATATAGTAAATGTCATCACTGCTTAACAAGTTGTCCACAACAGTTGTTCCCTGAAAATATCAAGCTTTAACTATAAATAGGCATACATGAAAGATAAACAAGGAAACCGAAGACCAGCCTGTGAGCACATCCAAGATCATCAAAATGAAATGTCTATCAGTTAGTAGTTGGCTTGTCCAACATAAAAAAACACAATAGCATGGAAAGATGGTCCAACAACTCAACAAGAAAACTAAATCATAATTGCACTTCTCATGAGTGTTACCACAAACATCTGCACATTTAGGTCATATCTTCTTGATCAGCTCATATATATATATATGGGTAATGCTCTACAGCGGCATTTTTCAATCAGAAAGTTAGGCTTACAGGACACTTGAAAAGCACAATGTAATTTTTCTTAGGATCTTGGACTTTTAACATTTTTGTAACTTATCCTGCATCTAAAATTAGGCATCGTAATCAAGGTTATGTATTGCCAACTTCACTAAAGCAAAAAACTACAGAAATCCCCAGAGAACCAACTAAGAAATGTGCCCTGGGCATCAATCACTGAAGAATCGAAGACACTAATGATACATTAAACCAGTTATTAGCAAACACTACCTCAGACAAGGCAGCAAGGAGTAGAATGCGGTTGGAAAGTGATTTAGAACCCGGCAACTTAACAGTGCCAGAGATTTCTCTGATTGGTTGCAGCACAATCTCCGGCAGCGTTGGCGGCTTATGGGCTGTGGCAACGGAAGCGGTAACCTTCAGCTGACCCGGTTTTCTAATCGTCAAGATTGCATTTTTATTCAACCCCCACGAGTTTTTCGATAAACTATTCAAATTTTTGGGTCCAAAATACAATGACGAAGTTGAAGCAGAGGACCTAGAATTATGGGTTGAGAATACGGGCGAGTGGAGTTTCTGGCCAATCCCGGTAGCGTGCGCCATTTCTTGCAAGGATATTGAATTTCTACAAATTGATTGGAAAATGTGGTACCTTTATTGAAGGGCCTTTTCAGTTTGTTCAGAAAGTTCCAACCAAATTGTTGGTGAGTAGGGGTTAGGTTTGAAGCTTCAATCTTTGTGGGGTTTGGTTTCAACTAATTTCCCTGATCCCACCAACCTCCCTGTCTACAAGAACTTGTTTTAGTTGACGGTCAGGCAATCACATTCACATGATATGGGAAAGTAAACAAAGAAGAACAAATTAATAAAAGAGTTTGCCACCAATTAGGTGTTAGGACAGTATATATGTCTGATGGCAACACATGAATCATGATGGCATGTTGTTATTACAACTGTTCATTGTTTTTGCCAAAAGAAAGAAATCAGTGAACTTTAAACTTGATTCTTCTACTTCTAGCTTGATGATTGAAAAATGCCCATCGCTACCAACCCCAGCGCCGCCGGCTCACCAAACTCTGTTACTGCAGCGGGCTTTTGTCTTTGATATAGGCTGGGGAGTGGGGCCTCTTGTTATACAAAGACTTACAAAAGAAAATGGAAAAAAAATGTGAATAACGTGTCCAATTTATCAATTCTCGTCGAAACATGTGCACTTTTTTGGTCCCCAAAACAAAGCTTAGAAAGTGAGACAGGGGAGAAGAATATACTTTGGTTTAAATGTGGAATTCTCTGTGAGGGTCCCTTGAATTTGTCACAAAAATAATTGAAACCTTTCACCATTGAAAGACAAATAAGCAGGGTGGAAGAAGAAGGATAATGTGTGTATCCAATCTAACGCCTCAACTACCACACACATCAAACCTCTTCCAACCACCAGAGAGTAGTTGATACAAGATAAAATTTGGCCTGCTTTAGTGCTTCTCTCAGGTGCCTCTCATTTCATTTCTCATGTAGAAAAGATTATGATTGGCCACCTTTTTTCAGACACTTCAATCACTGCCTCCTATTTGTAATCTAAACAAGATAGTGCTTCTCTCAGGTGCCCCTCATTTCATTTCTCATGTAGAAAAGATTTTAGGATTGACCACCTTTTCTCAGGCACTTCAATCACTGCCTCCTATTTGTAATCTAAACAAGAATATATGGATAAGAAAACAAACGAAAAGGATAACGCCTGAGCTGAAAACCCTTTTAGGTTGCAAACTTTTGTGAGCAACACAATTAGAATGCTTGTAGTCAAAAGATAGAAACTGCATAGTTCTGACCCTTATAACAAGAGACCTTGTAATCCATCAAGAATGCGAGTTGATTACAAAACCAAGGAGATGTTCAAGTCTACAAATTCAGGAGGATTCATTCATATGGGCCTAATATATCGCCCGCTCAAATTTAGACTGCAAAAGATGCTACTCAGTTTCTAAAAAAAAATTGGAACAAGAATTAAGTTTTCAGCTTCTTTATTGAGAGTACTCAGCTGGTCCACAAGGAAACCTAAGTCCTTTGTTGTGCTTCCAGTGTGTTTCCACAAACCACCGAACCAGATTTTCAGTGATGCTGGGACAAGCAGCCAAGAAACTCAGCGATCAACTCTTTAAAATAACTCTTTAGCTGCTGCTATAACAGCTTCAGCAGTAAT
>JAOWBN010000006.1:469618-480840 GCA_028565015.1 Pinguicula moranensis | reverse complement strand
CGACTCAGGAACGAAACCTGATTTAGCCCCTATTTTGCGTAGCCTTCTTAAAATTATAATTGGCTTATAAGCACATTTTTTCAAAAAACAACTCCTCATTTTTTGAAAAAATGTGCAATTATAAGCATAAGAAGGCTGCACAAAACACCCCCTAGAGTAAATGGAAGTATTCCTAGTGGGATTCAATTTTTAGGCCAATTTTGTACTTCTTTACATATATAAATATTGAATTTCTATTTTTCTTTTCTAAGTTATCTCTATTTCTTCGTAAAAAACGTGATAAAATAATTCTGTTTTAATTGATCTACACATTATTCAGTACTTAATATAATTCCTAGAAAATAACAATAGACTCATACTGGCTAAATAATTCTGAGAAAACACCGTGATTAGAGTAACGTAATAAGGACCGAGACCATCAGGGCTTGCCTACAGATCTCGAGTTCGAATTATTGTTGTAACGAATGCGGAATTCTCACTGTAGCCAATGCGGTAGGGACACGTCCCATGGGTTTCGACCCGCGATTTACTCGGTGTGACTATTAGGGGCACTGTGACTTACACCTCGAGGACTAATCGGGCTGACTACTCGGATACCTCGATATAAAAAAATAATATATTAATTATTAGAAAAGTCGCTGACGTGATAAGCAATTTGCAGAAAATCGTGTTCACTGTATGTGCTACAGATTATTTCTGTTGTGTGCGATCGGATGTGTATTGAAGAAGAAAATCCCATCAAAGAGGTAAGAGTGGTCCATGAATATCTCATAAATAATAAAACGCACATCTATGCTTGGTTTTATTCAAAACTTGATTTATGGCATGTTTTGTATTATTTTTTTTGAATTTATTTTTAAAAATTATTTTGAAAATAGTGTTTTAAAATTCCACTTCTCATTTTTTTTTTTTTTACAGTCAAAACTCTTTTTTTTTTCTTCAGAAATAGGTAAGAGGCTGTTTTTTTTTCTACTTCTACTTCTCATGGTAATTTCGTAAATAAATTAAAGTTATCTTACCAAATTTAATTACAAATACTATTTAATCAACTTACAGATTTTGATTGTAAATACTGTTTCAATAACTTTTTTTATTTTATTTTTTTATAGTTTTATCAAATACTCAAAAAATATAAAAGAAAAAAAAATCAAAAGAAAAAAATTACTTTAAATACAAAACAACTTTAATAGATGAATCTAGATTTCTAAAAAAAATATAAAAAGAAAAAATATAATCGAACCTGGACGACAGCGCGGGCCCAGTCACATGCATCTCGTGGTTGAATTATTCAGATAAAGTCATAAATTGTACCAAACAAAATGAAATGATTCTCATAACAGACGCAGAGAGCAGCTTAAAAATCAATAATATAAAAAGAAATGTAATATAATGGAGAATGAGCAGTGGCAAATATGGTATTTTCAGGGAGTATTTTTTATTTTTTTTTACCGGAGTCAAGGTACGAAAAAATATTCTTAAGGGGGCCGGATGACTACCCACCCCCCACTGCACACGGGGACGTATGTGGTCACAAATCAATGTTCATTAGGAAAAAGAAAACAAAATTCTCGAGTCTAAAAATAAATAAATTACAAGCGTGGGTTGTGATAACAAGGACGGATCTAGAGGAGTCCATTGCCCCCCTATTCACACATTTTTTAACATAGATTTTAAAGAAAAATAAATAAATGATAGCTGGATAACCAAAATCATGACTAGTGTATGTTACATTTATTTTTAGGGTACCTTGGGGTATCCGACTACTGTCGTAACTGACTAATTCTCATGGACCCATGCACAACGCCCACAACACATGGATCGATCAAACGTGGGCCGTAGCCTGTGGGACGTGGCCCTAATGCATTGTCTACAGCGGAAAATTCGCATTATTCCAGCGGAAATTCGAACACGAGACCTCTAGAGAAGCCCTGATGGTCTCGATCTTTACTTCTGAGACAACCCGTCAGGGTTAGTGTATGGGTTTAGTGTATGTTACTTATTGATTGATTCCCATTATATTTCTTAACACTTGGTACAGTCACCTCGCGGCTGCCGTCCCTGTTGTGGCCCGCAGCCGTTGCTGTCTCTAGTGAGACTCATTGCCATGTCGCCCCTATGCGACTCGCTGTCGCCGCTGACCCACGAGTAATTCACGGCCTACACTGCCTTTGCGCTGTCGTCCTGTCGTCCTCGCCGTCCACGCGCAGCTTCAACGGCCGCACGTGACCTCACTGCCAAGGATCGATCCCCATGGATCGCTGTCTCGAGAAGAGACAGTGACAAGTGGCGTAATCGAGAAGGCGCATCTCGAGACATATTAGGATTCAAAATTGGGCCCAAACCAAACATACCCAGTATATCCCGCATTTCGTCAGGATCTGGGGAGGGTGAGATGTACTCAGTGATACCCTGACCTCTATAAAGAGATCAAGAAACTATTTCCGTGGAAACCATCGGCTCTTCGAACACACACATAAAAAAAAAATGAGATAGTGAAATGGTAGGTGGATCGATGAACGCCAACCTCTCAATCTTGCTGTCACTGCTCCTAAGAATCAGTCATTTTTTCACCAAAAGTTTCTTCAATCTGATTGGGGTTGGCTCCTTGTTGAAGGGCCCTTGTCTGGAACAAGACTCAAAAATTGGGTCCAATCCAGCCTTATTTTGTTTATTAGGGCCAATTTGGCATTTATATTTATAAATTTTAATTAATTAAAAATAAAAATAGTACATGGGAATATATTATCCAATCATAATTGTGATACCGCTAGTCAGCAATTATATATATATAGTAAATATAGGCCCAATATAAGAACCAATCCCATTAATTTCCTTCGGTTCTCTCTTCCCTCCGGCCATCCATATGGCTTCCATCTCCTCCCACGCTCCGCCGCATGACATCGAACGCGCGGCCGAATACACCCTCATTCCGGCCGGTCCCAAGGCGGAGCCACGGAGGAGCAACAAATTTCTCCCCCTCCTTTTATTCTCCTCTTTCCTTTTGGTTTGCTTTATTGTTCTGAACAGCGTTGCCCGACACCCAAATTCAACTCCCACAACTTCCTCCTCCCCGTCGACGCCCTTGACCGAGCCTCCGTCGAGAGGGGTTGCGCAGGGGGTGTCGGAGAAGGTTTTCCGTCGGGTCTCCGGCGGAAATCCGAGATTGACTTGGACCAATACGATGCTGTCCTGGCAAAGGACGGCCTACCATTTTCAACCCGAGAAGAATTGGATGAACGGTTGGTATTAGTCCGATTCACGGAGTTTAAATCACAGCCCTTCAAATATGGATTCGTAATTTTAGTAAACTGGATTTAATTTCATTTGATTCTGATTCTGATTCTGATTCGATTTTCTTTGTTCTTTCTGAATTTTCCGACAACGCCGGGGCTGGTTGCTGTTGCAGATCCTGATGGTAAGTAATTACAGAAATAATTCATTTTTGGCGTCTTGATTTTATTCATATTTTGGAAAATATAGGGAAAAAAAATTCATGCATCTGTTTTTAATAATATTTTACTAATAATATAAATATTAGAATAACGGGATTGGTGCAATAGGTTTTAGTTGTGGGCCAATCAACGGTCCTCAATAATTTGCATCCTCGTGGGAAGATCTAGATCTATCCCACGTGACAGCTTTACATATTTTTTTGAATTGAATATATATTATGATAGTTTTAACTACATTAATGTGTGAAAATCATATTATTTATCGACTAGCAGAAATGATAGAGCGCACGATACATTTCAGCGCACGAACGCACGAATTTCGTGGAAATGACCAAAATACCCCGTGTTAAACACTGGCACAGAGTTCAACATGAGGGTATTTTGGTCATTTCGCCCTTCCGGTGGCATTCACGCGCTCTCGTTTTCGTGCGCTATATCATTCTTTATTGACCAGGGGTGCCAAACGAGAATTCGGTATGGGTAATGGCTATACCCGAACTCGTCCAAAAAATAAACGAGACTGAAAATTTAGTTTCGTTCTTGCCCTGCATATCCGAATTCCCGCAATGTTAGGGAATTCGGGTAACAAGACGGGTCAGGTTTCAGAAATTCTCAAATACCCGAAATCCTACAACAAAATGAGAATCATTACCCGGACTCGTTCCGAAAATAAACGGAAACAAAAATCTGGTATCGTTTTTGCTCTGCATACTCAAATTTTTTCAATGTTCGAGAATTCGAATAAGTGGACGGATCGAGTGTCGGGAAACTTCCTCTTTAGCCAACCCAACTTGTAGTGGATTCAAAGCTTGAGAAGTACTTGAGCAATTGCTCCACTCAATTTTTAAACCGAAGCCACGTCTAACTTGTCATTGTTGTTATCCTCAATACTTACGTGTATTGTCTAGATAACAATAACAATCTGTTGAACATCATAGACCTAGAATTTGCAAAGACAATCAGGAAGTGACGTGCCTCAATAAAATTCATTAAAATCATCTAATCTAGATCATTCTATCTAGAGTCAGACAAACATGAGTGTGTAAATGGGCTAGGCATGACACGCACAGAAAAACTTGCAAACGTGTCTAAATCGCTCGCATTAAAACGTGCGCGCGTGCGGGTCAATTTTTTTTCTTCCAGAAAACGTGCGTGTAATACTCGCCCGTTTTACAAAACGTGCACGTGTCAGGCTTAAAATTCTAGCCCGCAAAACGTGTGTGCCGTGCGGGTTGGCCCGCACCATATTTTTTTTTTAAAAAAAATCATTGAAATTATACTATTGTTTTCATTAAATAATCAAAAAAAATTAAAAAAAATAGAAAATGTGCAAATGTTCGTGATCCATTTGCACACGGGCTGGCCCGGCACGACGCATTTTTTGGCACGACGCACGTTTTATAAATGTGCGCATGTCGGACTGAATTTTCCAGCTCGCAAACCGTGCGATACATTGACGGCCTAGTACGCACATTTGGGTGTCTCTAATTAGATCTATATTTGTATTGTTTGCTCCATGATTACTTGTATTCCCCCATCCTGCTCGCCCCTAACAAACCATGTGTAATTCGCACCAGGTCCGTTGTTTTACAAAGGTTGGTACCACTTGTTCTATCAGTACAACCCCCATGGAGCTGTTTGGGGCGACATCATATGGGGCCATGCTGTATCCACAGACCTCATCCACTGGTTACACCTACCAGTCGCCATGGCGCCGGACCACTGGTACGACATCAACGGCGTATGGACGGGATCCGCCACACTCCTCCCCGACGGACGAATCGTTATGCTATACACCGGCGACACAAACGACGCCGTACAGGTACAGTGCCTCGCATATCCAGCGAACCTATCGGATCCCCTCCTCCTCGAATGGGTCAAGGATCCGAACAACCCGGTCCTCGTCCCTCCGCCGGGAATCGGATCCAAGGACTTCCGCGACCCCACGACGGCGTGGCTCGGACCCGGAAAGGACAAGTGGCGGATCACGATCGGGTCTAAGGTCAACAAAACGGGTATTTCTCTGGTGTACGAGACGACGGACTTCGTGAAATACGAGTTGCTGGATGGGTACCTGCACGCGGTACCGGGTACGGGTATGTGGGAGTGCATCGATTTCTACCCGGTTTCGTTGGGTGGGGAAAACGGGTTGGATACTTCGGAGAACGGGCCGGGTATTAAGCACCTCCTGAAAGCCAGCTTGGATGACGATAAGAATGACTATTATGCCCTGGGGACGTACGACCCGTTTGAGAACCGATGGACCCCCGATGACCCGGATTTGGATGTTGGTATCGGGCTGAGATATGATTACGGTAAGTACTATGCCTCGAAGACATTCTATGATCAGAATAAGAAGAGGAGAATCTTGTGGGGGTGGATCAGAGAGACCGATGCTGAATCTGTGGATATTTTGAAAGGATGGTCTTGTGTACAGGTATGATTCTTCTTCTTGTTCTTCTCAACGTGATTCTCCAGAATTCGTTGTAATTTGTGCTGTTTGTGAACAGTCTATACCTAGAACAGTTTTGTATGATTCAAAAACTGGTAGCAACATACTCCAATGGCCGGTGGAGGAAGTGGAGAGCTTGAGAGGGGAGAGTTTCGAGTTTAAGAATGTGAAGCTTGGACCGGGATCAATTGTTCCACTCCATATCGGATCTGGATCTCAGGTATTACGAATTCATTCAATTGATCTGAGCTACTGCATTCTGATTTTGGAGGTTTCTGCAGCTGGATATAGTGGCGACGTTTGAAGTTGATACAGAGGCGATTGAGGCGGCAGCGGTGTCGGATTCCGGCTACGATTGCCCCACTAGCGGCGGCGCAGCCAGTAGAGGAGTGTTGGGACCGTTTGGGATCATAACGTTTGCCGATGATAAGTTTTCAGAGTTAACTCCGATCTACTTTTACCTTGCGAAGGGGCCTGATGGGAAAGTGGAGTATCATTTCTGTGCTGATGAGTTGAGGTTAGTTTCGTCATTTTTTTACTATTTATCTTATTAGATTATCTTTGCATCTTGATCGTCTATCTTATCTGTAACAACAACTTTTGAATGCAGATCATCCACAGCCGTTGATGTTGATAGCATAGTCTACGGTAGCACAGTCCCGGTGGTCGCTGGCGAAAAATTGACAATCAGATCATTGGTATGTATCCTTTTTACATTCTTGCCCTTAAAAATACCCTCAACCTCAAATTTATATAAGGTGGATAACGGTAGCGGAATTGTCGTGTCCGCTGTCGTTATCGCTAAGGTAGCCGATTTGTTATCATTATTGTCATCTGCTATTCCGTTACCGATATTCCATTACCTAAGAAATAAAGGTAAAGAAATAGCATTAGCAAAAATTTATTACTTCATCTTCAAACAATGTAACAGAAATCCACTACTTAAAAACAACTTTAAACCCTTATCGTTATCGTTGTTTTAACGAATTTTAAAACCCTAACTACTGTTATCGCTACAATCATTATTACCAGTTCTACTATCTGTTATCCATCCCTAAAACTGAATATCCCCCTTTCCAGGTTGATCACTCAATCATTGAGAGCTTTGCTCAAGGAGGCAGACGAGTGATCACATCGAGAATTTATCCGACGAGGGCGATCGATGGTGCGGCCAAAGTTTTCCTGTTCAACAACGCGACGGGGGTGAGTGTGACATCATCCATCAAGATATGGAAGATGGAGTCTGCGCATATCAAACCATATCCGTTGGATCAGATGGTGTGAGCAAAAATGGAATGTTGTACTTGTATATTTTATTTTTTTAGAAATAAGATTTTGTATATGTTACATTTAATATCTACAATAAAACGGAGGATATTATAATTTCAGATGTATTTTTTTGTTATATTTAAAACCATATCTTTGTGGTATTTCTTTATATAGTTAAAATAATCATATTTAACATCTTAACTTAATCCGATATAGTTAGGTTGAAAAAAGAAAATATGGACCCCGAAGGCTATGAAATAAAATACTGAATAGAGTAGTTTCATATCAACATTAGTACATTTAATTAATTATTGAAACAGTCCACTAATCTCCCATAATTACCTTTCTCATGCTACTAGTATTAGGTTATTATTCATAAAGTAAAAAATAAAATGTATATGATAAACTTATATTTACAAGATAACACTGTAGTTAAAATAATTACCAAAAAAACATTGTAGTTAAAATGGGGCAGACTGATCATGTCCTGGTACCACAAGTCGTGAGCAACTAAACTTAAAAAATGTGAGGTCCAGGGATCGATACCCACCTGAGTTGCAAACGAAAACAGTCTCTTTGTATAATTACAAGGGTATGACTGTGTACATCTGACCCCCGAAATCCCAACTTAATTGGGAATATAATGGGTAAAGTTGTTGTTTTTTTAAAAATGGGCACACTAAAGTTTTTCAAATAGAGGGTTGTGGGTTCGACTCCAACCAGACGCAAACGTTGGGGCCAGACTCCGATTTTATGATGGGGCTTGCCCAGTCAGCCGTTTGCCTGGTCCGTCGGGAGAGTCGGCTCGGTGTGACCCCGGTGGACTAGTCGACAAACAGTCAAATACCATCGATTAACTCAAAAAAAAAGTTTTTTGAATTTTTGAATTTAATGTATATAAAAAACATTAATAACTATTCATTTACTCAAATGGAAGATGGGACCCACATAATCGTGAACTGGGAAAGTGGACCTGCGGATTTGCATGTGAAAGAACTGCGGAAAATTGGAACGTTGGCGAGCGCTGAGCGGGGTAAGGAAAGTGCGGCAATCTCGTTGACTGTCGAATCATAATGTCACTGGCTATAACCGGTTGAACCGGTTACCCCCGGATTCTGGAGAATTTAATAATAATTCACCATTGATTAAACATTTTTTTGTATTCTAGGTATCCGGGACTCGACTGAACACCAACTATATCCTTGGGGTCATGGTCCAGCACCCCATTCATGGATCAGTTAAATCTCGGGTTGAATATGAGTATTTTCAAATTCACGGTCGTGACTCTGACGTATTTTGAACCCCAATGATTTGGGAGAGAATCAAACTCCTGACTTTTAACCAAACCCAAGTGCTCTTACACTTAATTAAACATCTTTAGGGGCCTATAACCATATTTTTTTTTATTATTATTATTTTAATTTTATAATTTTTGAGTATTTAAAAAATTAAAAAAATTATAAAATTGTAAAATTAATATTTGTATTCAATTTTTTTAAAATAATTAAATAATATTTATAATAAAATTTTTTAAGATAACTTTAATTTATTTAAAAAATTATCAATAAAACTATAATTAAAAAAAATATTATCTTACTTACTTCTCAAAAATAATGTTTACGGAAAAAAATAAAAGAAGAGGCAGAAATGGAATTTTAATATATTATTTTTAAAAAAAATTAAAAAAAATAACTCAACTGCTACATTAACTTTATTTTACTAAAACGGAGGCCTTTTATGGAAAGAAGGACATTTTGCGAGAATTTAGCAGAAATTGATTGCATTAGTCCGGAAATGTGAACCGGCTTAGCCAGTTACCACTTACCAGTCGAGGAAATTGCGCATTTCAATATGGTGATCAAACCCGAATGGTGGCATAAAAATGCAGTCGAGCAAAAGCAGACAGTGCGTAGTACCGGCCTCCCCGCTCTTCCATCTCTCTCTGTATTTACTCGCTTGCGGAATTCAAGAACAAGGGTATTGGACAGTTGGAGAGTTCCCCCTTTTGCTTGACTCGCTGCATTTCCAAAATCGTCTTGGTTTTCTCAAGTGAAGAGGAGAAGAAGGAAGAAAAAAAAACGAAAGCCCTTTTAGAGTGTCGAGAGTATTGAGATACTAAAGAGGAACTTTTTTTTGAAAAGTTTAGTTTTTGATTAACTACTTCACTGGGACTGGGAAAAATGGGTGCGTTTGGTTATTTGTTTTGGATTTGCAGTGGTTTGGTTATGGGATTGTGTTATGGGGCGGACCCATTTGCCTACTTTAACTTGGAGGTCTCTTATATTACTGCTTCGCCACTTGGAGTTCCTCAACAGGTTAAAAATTTATTTTTTTTGCTTGCAGACTTTCGAAGTGAATTTAGAAACTGATTGGCTCTTGTATTCTTTAGTCACGGAGATTTGAATGAACCGAGAATTGGTTTTAATAGTTGGCTTGACGTTAGTGATTTTTGATTTGTATGGATTTTTCTTGTTAACTGTTGCTTCCGGAGGATTTTTTGAATTGCAGTGTCAGATTTCTTCGGCTTATGAATATTTGAATGCACTTTATGGTACTCAAAGTTTCATAGCAGTTCTGGATGTCTTTGAACATTTTATGTTCAGATTTTCCTTTCGTCGTTGATCAGTCTTTCCTTCTAATGGTTAAAAGGAAAACTTTTTACGTCATATAAGTTTTTTTGGACTACATTTGACTGGAATATGAATGATGTGTTTCCTTCATTACAAGTTACAACACGTCTGTACAATCCTCCAATTAGTGCTGCCTTCGGAAAATCTTGTTCTGTTTGTTTCTGTTGGATGTATTTTTGTTCAGACGTTCAATTTATCGAAATTTGCCTTAAATGGAGTTTTGTATATGCTTTTTTAGCATTTCTGTTTCTGCTTATCCATTTTGCTTCCCTCTATTCCTAAATATCGGGTTGAGAACTGTCTTTCCCCTTTTCCTGGAATGTGAAAAACTAGTTATGAACATTGTACTGCACACCAAGTAGTCCTTTAAGTTGGCTTCTATTTGCAGAAAATGGTTAAAAAAGTTTGTTCGTTGTATTTTTACAGGTTATTACTATCAACAAGCAATTCCCAGGTCCTGTGATTAATGTCACAACCAACTTTAACGTTGTTATAAATGTCAAGAATAAGCTGGATGAAGATCTGCTAATGACATGGTATGCATCACTAGACTTAAGGAACATTCTGCCTCAAGATTGAATTTGCATTTCCTTTTACATTTCTGAGGACATGGTTGCTGTTCTTTCTTTGGTAGGTCTGGCATCCAGATGCGACGCGCATCATGGCAAGATGGAGTTCTTGGTACAAATTGCCCCATACCCCCGAAATGGAACTGGACCTACCAGTTTCAGGTGAAGGATCAGATCGGTAGCTTTTTCTACTTCCCATCTCTTAATATGCAGAGAGCGTCTGGTGGTTTTGGTCCTTTTGTCATCATGAACAGAGATATCATTCCAGTCCCCTTTGCTACTCCTGATGGGGATATAGTAATCGTAATTGGTGATTGGTATACTCGCAATCATACGGTAGGCAGTCATGCACTGGCTCTTAGTTTTGTTGGTTTTATCATGTTTCTACTACCAACATCATGTAACCATTCTTGCTCAAATAACAAATTAGGCCCTAAGAAAGTCCCTTGATGAGGGAAATGAGTTGGGCATGCCGGATGGGGTGCTTATCAATGGAAAGGGTCCCTACAAATATAATACAACTCTCGTTCCAGATGGAATTGCCTATGAAACTATTAATGTTAATCCAGGTTTGTTTTTGGATATAGAGCATTATTGTTATCGTTCCCTGTTTCATGAAATGTCTATTTCTGGTTAAAAGGAAACCAATCTTAGACTAAATCTATAATCATATTTTGTTCAAGTTCCAACAAAGTTGTTTCATTTTGATTGAACTCTTTACTATGCTTCTCAACTATGGTGCCATGGTTATGATGTTGTATTGTTCTTGATTTAACCTCCCTTATGGTTGATATTTTCTCTTGATAACCGCAGGCAAAACTTATCGTTTTCGTGTGCACAATATTGGAAC
>JAOWBN010000006.1:443907-453907 GCA_028565015.1 Pinguicula moranensis | reverse complement strand
AGAAGAGTCCTCAACTATTATCAAGGAAGCCAGAATCTCATATAGTGGACCAGAAGAGTCCTCTATTAATATTTGTCATGGTCTCAAACTCCTTGAGACGGATTGATGGCCCAACGGCCCATATACTCCCTCTATTTATTGTAATATGAAGAATGAGAAAAGCAAGTTGAATTAATTGAGAAATATTCCGTCTAAGTTGGTATTGGAGCAATGCCTCGATCCTTCCGATCAAGCCAGTAATTCTCATCATCTACCAGTCGGCCAGCCGATCAATGGGCGACTAACTCACAAAAACCTCAGTTGCATTCCCTCCGACAAGCTCTGCCTAAGAGGATTTTACCAAGCAATTTTCCCAAATCCTCACCCAAATCCAAAATCCAGACACAAACCAACAAATTGTGATTAGTGTCAAGCTGAAAAACCAAAATTATGTCCTATGGAGCCATTTAGCAAAGATGATAGTTGGGGGAAAAGGAAAACTCCATCACCTCACAGATGATCCCCACAAAGAGGATGATCCGCGATTCAAAAAGTTGGAGCAAGCCGATCTGAACGTATGCAAAAGCCTACTCACAGCAATGGAACCATTTTTGGTTGACAGATACGCATCGTTCCGTCCGCCAAACCTATGGAGCAAGGTATGGCAATAACCTAGAGCAGCGAGAGTGATTCACTACAGTTAATCGAACTGTCTATCTGTGCTAATCGCCAACTTAAAAATCAAACTAGTTTGGAAGAATTATATACGACACTTCAACGGATCTGGCAAGACATGGATAGACAGCAACCAAATCCAATGAAATGCTCATTGGACCTAGCCACCTTCAATCAGTTAGCGCAAGAAAGTTTTAGTTTCTGGTAAGTGTAAGTACCGATTTCGACGCAAAAAAAATAGATCTACTCAAAGTGGATCCACTCCCCTTGGTGGAGACAGCATATGCTGCCTTCTAGCGAGAAGCAGATCGGCTGCATATCCTAAATCCTAGTCATGACCAGATCCAGTGCGACAAAGCACAAAATCATCATCCTGCAGTTTAGATGTCAATAAATCAAAACCTTGGACACACAACGGATAAATGTTTCAAAAGGGTGGGATTCCCGTATTGGTATTTCAAGGACAAGACTCGATGGTCTGGAACAGCTGTTGCCACAGTGGAAAACGCTGAAGTCTCAACCAACGGCAGTAGCGACCAAATCTCAGCCGGCTTCGGGGCAGTTGGGAAAGGCGAGCAGGGACAATTTTCTGCCAACTGCGGAAGACGCAGGTAGCGGGGTTGAAGACACCGTGTTCTCGATCCCTAATAATGAAAAATTACAATTTCTTTCTAGCATTTCTGCTAGTTTTCAGATACATCCTCGGAGGATCTGGAATTGAAGATACGCCCCCTGTCTAATGTTCTATAAGAATCACCCCTGAAGACTCTAAATATAACGATATAGCCCATGAACATTTCTACCATTACGGTATAGCCCTCAACTTCTCCAGATTCTCAGATACAACCCACATTTCTATAGAAATTCCGATACGGCCATAGAATCTTACCACTCTTCCGATATAGCCCTCAAACTCTCCAGATTCTCACAAACAGACCCACATCTCTACAAACTTTGTGAAACAGCCCCAAAACTTTAGAAAATTTTGGAAAAAAAACAAACACACAAAAAATACCCGATCCCCCAAAACAACAAAGTTTGGGGAATTCAAAAATTTTTGGACCCGGGTGATTTGATCTCTCCCCAAACCCGGAGTGTGATACTTCAAGAAAGTCCGTAGCATACCCCGCCCAGACTCCTTTATCTGTCCCGAATAATCGATGGTTGTTCGATTGTGGGGCTATAAATACCATGACCAATGATGCCAAAGATCTTGTTGTCCCCTTCGTACCACAAAAAGATGCATTCAAATAGCAAATGGGGGCATATCCTGGGTTGCAGGCGTTGGCATTATTCAGATATCCTCTCATCTGAAATTATCGAATTATCTATATGTTTCGTCCCTTTCCAGCAAATTGTTATCAGTTTACCATGTGACTAAGGAATTGAATTGTCGAGTAATTATTTATCCTCATTTCTGTTTACTGCAGGACCTTCGGACCTGGGGGATTATTGGACGTCACACAGAAAATGGCGGATTGTATATGTCGATGAAGTGACTCAAACTGGCACTGTTATGATATCTCATGGAACTCAAAATCGGTAATTGTGGTTGTGGCACCGTCGTCTGGGACACTCGTCGATGGGGTATCAGAAGCTTTTACTTTCGTATTTATTTAAAAAAAAATTGGATAGTTTGGTATGTGACACTTTCTGCTTAGCAAAAACTCATCGTAAGTCTTATTTGCATAATAATATCTGTACCAATTCAATTTTTTAATTGGTACATTCTGATGTGTGGGGCCCAGTTCCAGGAACAAATTCAGGCATGTTTTGATATTTCCTTCTATTTATTGATGATTGCACCCGAATGACCTGGGTCTATTTCCTAAAGATTAAGTAGGAGATGTTCTCCAAATTTGTCAAATTTTATACCATGATTGAAACCCAATTCCAGCAAAAACTTCGAATGCTTTGGTCTGACAATGGTGGGGAATTTGTTAAACAGTCAATGAAGCAGTTCTCCCTGGACAAAGGGCTTGTGCACCAGACAACTTGTCATCATACCCCTAAACAGAATGGCGTGGCTGGGCGCAAAAATTGAATCATACTAGAGATCACCCAAGCACTAGTAATCGATGCTCAAGTTCCACAATCATTATGGACTGAAGCTATTGCCACTGCCGTCTACCTCATCAAACACCTGCCTGCAAAAATATTTGAGCTAAAGACTCCACTTCAAACATTAGCCACATACACTGAGGTACCTTCTGCCTTGGCCTTACCACCCAAGATTTTCAGGTGTTCTGTGTTTGTTCAAAGTCCGTGAGAACCAAAGTGGATCCTTGTTCCCTGAAATGTGTTTTTGTGGGGTATGGGATCAACCAGAAAGGATGTCGTTGTTTTCATCCTGCATCTGACCGAATGTTTACAACTATGGATTGCAACTTTCTGGAGATAGAATTCTTCTACCAGACTCAGTCCAGTGGTTATGGGGAGTCTACATCTATTGATCCACTAAATAGGTTCACCTATAGTGAGTCCGAATACTACTGTTCCTGAGTCCACTCCTGAACACAGTACAAACTCCATCACCTGTGCCACTATCAACCACTGTTCATTCTGACATTGCAATTCCTGAGGAGATAGTGGATCAATACATATTGCCTCTACGAAGTACACGAGGAGTCCCAACAAAACGATATGAGCCTGATCACATACCTCGATAGTCAAAGTATCCTATGACCAATCTGGTCAAGGGGAGCTTGTCCCGGTCCGCCAAGGCATTCATTTTATCAGTGTACTCTAAGAAGGTTCCCCAAACAGATCAGGAGGCTCAACGAAAATTGGAATGGTGCCAAGCAATGGAAAGCGAGATGACGGCATTGATAAAGAATGAAACATGGAAAAAATGAACGTACCTAAAGGGTTGTATGATGTAGATGGGTGTTCACCATCAAACATAAGGCTGATGGAACAATTGAAAGATACAAAGCTCGACTGGTTGCAAAGGGATACACTCATACCTATGGAATTGACTACTCCAAAACTTTCTCGCCAGTAGCCAAGATTGATACGATACGAGTATTATTCACCGTCGACCGAGACATGCCTCTACATCAGTTCGATGTAAAGAATGCTTTCCTGTATGGTGATCTAGAGGAAGATGTATGTATGAAACCACCTCCTGGTTTCTCGAATGAGTTTCAACAAAAAGAAGCATGCAAGTTGAAGAAAGCTCTATATGGCCTGAAGTAGTCCCCAAGAACTTGATTTGGCAGATTCATTGGAGTCATGAGAAGTATGGATACAAGCAAAGTAACTCTGACCACATATTGTTTCTGAAGATAAGAGGAGAACTTATTACGTGCCTGATTATTTATGTGGATGATATGGTTATTACTGGGGACGAAACAGAAAAGATTGAGATACTCTGAAAAAAATTGTTTTAGGAATTTGAAATGAAAGACTTTGGGAGACTAAAATATTTCTTAGGTATAGAGGTCCTCAGATCAAAAATAGGAATCTTTATCTTACAAAGAAAATACTTTCTAGACTTATTGGCTGAAACGGGATTAATGGACTGTCGCACAATAGATTTCCCGATGATGGCAAACTACAAACTTAAACTCACTGATAAAGTTCCACAAGCAGATAAAGAGAAGTATCAATGATTAGTTGAAAAGCTTATTTATTTATATCACACCAGACCCGACATTGCATATTCGGTAGGAGTAACCAGTCAGTTTATGCACAAGCCTCAAGAAGCAGACATGGCAACAACACTCCGAATTGTGCGATACTTGAAGGGAACATCGGGCAAAGGGATTGTCTTTTGAAAGCATGGACATCTAAACATTCAAGTTTACACAAATGCAGTTTGGGCAGGCTGTCATACAGATAGACGATCAACCTCTGGATACTTCACCCTTGTTGGAGGTAATTTAGTAACATGGAAAAGTAATAAACAGAAGGTGATAGCTCTCTCAAGTGTTGAAGCCGAATTCAAAGGCATCGCCTGAGGCCTCACTGAGATTTTATGGATAAGAAAGTTGCTAGCTGAAATAGGTTTTCCAATCCATCAACCCTGCTCGTTGATGTGCGACAACAAGGCAACAATCAGCATTTTATAAAATTCTGTTCGGCATGATCGCACGAAGCATATAGAGATCGACAGACACTTCATAAAAGAGAAACTCGAAGAAAGTACTGTGTGTCTCCCATTTGTACAATCAGAAGACCAATTAAGTGATGTGTTAACCAAAGCAGTCACAGGCAGTGCATTTCAAAAAGTATTACACAAGTTGGGCATTGAAAACCCCACTGCTCAACTTGAGGGGAGTGTTAAATGAAAATAAATGTAAAATAAAAGATTTTTTCTAATAGTCAAATGAAGGATCCCGCTACTTAGGGGATCCTCCCTTATCAACAAAATATTTCCTAAACTATTGTACCTAACTTCCTCTATTTATTGTAATATGAAGAATGAGAAAAGCAAGTTGAATCAATTGAGAAATCTTCCTTATATAAGTATAGGGAAGCTAGGCAGTGCAAACTCTCGTTCACCAAAATCCTCATGTGCAGCTCTGATATGATGATTCACCTATATATCGGGAAAAAAGGAGGATCCACCTTCGAGCCAGTTTGAGGGGAGCAACTGTTGCAAAAGTCCGCAAAGATATAAAATAGATTGTTGTAGCTTTAAGTTTTTGCAATCGGCTGATGCATTATATATACTTTCTTTGATGTTAGAAACAACATGCTCATGGAGCAAGGACATCGTACCAGTGAAAGGTGCATCTACGAGTTCAGCGGCCAAAACAACCAAAAGAAGGGGGTATTAACTTAAGTTGCAGCTTTTGTTATATGTCATACAATGAAAATGACACATTTGTTGCTTGTTTTGTACATGCTTTGTTGTTACAGGGGAAATCGCATATTTATTGCTATTTTTTGGACTTTGTTTTAGTTTATAATTAATATATTTATGCCCTGTTTTGCGCAGCCTTCTTCAAATTATAATCTTCTTATAATCACCTTTCCCGCCAAAAATAACTCTTCATTTTTTCAAAAAAAGTTCTTATAATTCAATTATAAGTATAAGAGGGTCTGCGCAAAACACCCCCTTAGTCGAGCGTAAACTTAGAGCCGATCATTCTCCATCACTCCACTCAACTGCAAATGGATACATCATACACAAGTGTGACTAGAAACTTTTCCTTGATTTGATATTGTAAAACTTGTCTTCTTTCAAGATGGATGATACACAGTTTACACACACATCATTCATTCTTTCTTTGGGGGTATAACAAAGTCTGACAAAACTGTCTTAACAATCCTTAACCTGCGAGGCCAACAACCAGACCAAGTTAAGCAAACATTCCACTTGTTAATCCTGAGGAGTTCGAAAGGCGAAAAAGAAACCATCACTTTCAAATGCATCCTCCCCCATTGAAAGCATCAGCAAAGAAACGACAGGCCAAGAAAGAAGACAACTAACAGTCATCAGCAAAGATGAAGGACATCTCAATACCTTCAACATGCTGTTGATGTTTCTTTGGAGCTCAGGAGAGCTAGCCGCTGCTAGGAGCTTCTAGATGCCATGAACTATTCAGTTCCTCCGGAAAAAAGAACGACAAAATGTTCACTCAGAAGACCATACTTCATAATCTGCTGGGTGGATCTCGGATGCGATTGAAGGGTGTTTCTCATCTACTTCTACAGCAACTGTTGCAATCAAACTTAACTACCATTTTGAGCCACTGGATTCCTATTCTTGATTAGCTGTTTTAACAAGAATGTGAACTTTGTAAACTTGCTAGGAGGATGAAAAAATGACAAATGACTTAACAATGAGGCGCTTTAAGAAATCCAACTTGCAAGAGTTATTTTTTTTCGATCTAATTTGATAGCTATCCTAGAAATTTGACAAAACGAATGGACAACAAGGATTTCAGTTTCCACATCAAATTGCCAATTTTAAGTTTCAAGAAGAGAATATTGAAAATCATCACAATTTAGCAGCATAAAATAAGCAACAGATACACACAAAAATAAACTGAACTAACCTTGTAAAAGTACTTCTTCCGTAATTTAATTGCAGTACGTACACACCTTTTGACTCTGATCTTCAATAGATTGTCATTAAATATCTGCAATATGTCACATGACAACAATTTAGCATCTATCACAAGCTATGAACGTGAGCAATGGGAGCATATCTCCGTGCAAAAGAGCAGCCTAAATTACCATTTCAATTGGATCCAAACAGCAAATTGTCAATACCAAGAAATTTCAATATGAAATGCTGAATTTAATGTTTCATCATCACCAAAATTGGAGTACGTTTAGAACCAAGACCATCTCAACATATGTTGTATGGGAAAAGTGTAAAAACTGATGAGGAATATGACAAGAATGATGAGTTGGCAACATATATCATTGTAACCAATATCAGGCATAAGCAGCATTCAGCAGATAAAAGAACAGATCGTAATTGACATGCCTTTATTAGGTCATCAATGGAGTGAGTATCTCTGATAATTTTCTGGCGATTCGTGACAAGAATCGCTGCTACACAAAAAACTGGCAATTCATCATCACCGTTTCTTGTAGATGATAAAATCTTACGAATCTGAAAATGATCATCCCTCGACCAGAAAGTATTTGTCAAACCACAAAATGGTCGAGTTGATGTAGATTCAATTCCCGAGTTCTGCGGGATGGAACATTCCGTAGTTCCATTCCTTGATGGCAAGACACCTTGCGGACTAACAGCATTACTCTCAGTGTTTTCTTCTCCAGATCCAGACTCTACGTCCTTAGGTAACTGTATAGCCAATACTTCAGGACAGGTTTCTTCAAGAAGACAAGTCAAGGATGCATCAAAATCAGCAGCCCAAATCATCTGCATGGGAAAGCCAACATCTAGAGTTCAGATGTGTTTGGTGCACTTGATGCATACAACGATGAAAGACGGTACAGATGCAAAATTTTATAAGCGTACCTCCCACATACAGAGAGCTTCAGTGAACGATAATTCACGACGGAAGAGTACCAGCAGCATACGAAAGGCAAAATGAAGGCTCTCAGCACCTACAGAGGACAAGTGAAAGAACATCTCCCTGTCTGTAAGTTCTAATACATGCCATAACGCTTCCAATTGTTTCAAGACACCAGTTGGCCCTTCCATCTTAAAGTTTTCACGCTGCATGTTATAAAATTCCATTTTAGGGGAATACATAATAGCAGAAAAGCCAGAGAAGGAAAAAGGTCAATTCAACAATACCATTCTCCTTAATAGCATCTCAAAGCACCAAAAGGCATCAGCATCATCCTCAAAAAGAACAACAAAGGGAGACAGTAAATCACTCATGCCTGTACAAAGAATGTGAGGTCAAGGACAATAAACACGATTGAGGGAAGTACGACAATCAGAAGATAATATCATAATTAGAACCAAAAAAATGCACAACCTTGGCAATATCCTGTTGCAGGATCAATCCATGCATATACTGCAAGAATATCAGACATCCGAGCCAAATTTTTGGTGTCTTCATAAAACTCGAGATGACTGTCAGTTCTTACTACATCCACAACTGAACAAAAAAAAGGACAAACAGCAATTAAAAAAATTCTGAGGTTAAAGAATTCTGATTATAATCTAATCAATAAATACATATTTACTTACTAATTCGGTGTAGTGTCCACAGCCACTCAGATACTCGGTCCTCACTAGAAGCCCCTTGCGGCATATCAGGCATTTCTGGTGCATCTACTATTCTAAGACTGTTGAAGAGTTCCGCTTCATGTTCTAAATTACTTGATCGAGACAGAGACTCATCCACGTCCGGGCAAATAATTTCACTTTTAGAGTTAGCACTTTGTGAGACATCGTTAGAAGGGAACCTATTTGGTTCCACGACAAGATGTTCATTGTTGCTAATCTGGAAACTATACATATGTTCATCTTCATAACTCAACTTACGTCTTACTGAGCATTTGTTTTCGTGTATCCTAAGTACTTTTGTATCCTTTCTATTCTCTTCAAATAAATCTGTAACAGGCAATGCAGGGAAATCCAAATAACTTGGAGCGACACAGTTTAACTCATGAGTTTCATGAGCAGTAGCCTGGCTGCAGTTGCACGGATCAGTTGAAAATAAATGATCAGAGGCATCATGTGCCCCTCCAGCATCGCTTCCCCGTACACTTTCACCAGTATCACTATCGCTTTTCTTTAGACATGTATACGATTTCTCTGTAGAGTCACTGTCAAAAACACAGTTATCCTCTACTCTGTTAGCGCTAGTTTCTGAAATTCTTCCTCTTTGAACTTCAGCAGACCCTCTTCCATCTTCTTTAGAACTCATCCTCACATCCATTACTTTTGACCCCACAGCATAGGCCAGGGAACCAGTTCCTACACTTGAATGCATCAATTGGCATTGCTTTACAAGGTCTTTGTACCGTTCCCTGTAAAATATTTGTGTTCAATATACATTACTGGTATAATTCATGAGGCAGGTTATTACATTTTCTTACATTCGTGAACAAATACTGAAAAAGAAACAGGAAGGCAGCCAAGATAAGCATGACTGCAAAAAGTTTCATGATAAATCTGATTCCAGAAAAAATGCCTAAACAGAAAAATTACCTAAACCCTCCAAAAATCCATACAATGAAAAGAGATTGCAGACGGTTTACTCCAAGTATAGCACTTCACAACAATAACAACAACAACATACTCAAAATATGCCCAACCAAGTAAGGGTCTGGGGGGTCAGATGTACGCAGCCTTACCCTTATAATTATACAAATAGGTTATTTTCGTTGCGACCAAATATGCATTGCGTCATTTGATGTATTGATTTCCAGCAACTTCACTAATAGAAGCAGTGAAATTTAATAGAGCCATTTTAATCTAGTTCATTATTATCACAAAGCTAAAAAAATTGTCAATGATGACTCTTCCAGCTCTATTTGCAATGGACAAGAAATTGATATTGAATAATTAAATAAATTTGAAACATGTAAGAAAAATGTGAATTGAGGCAAAAAATATCGGAAATACGAATTGGAATCATATAGAACAAGGATGTGAATCAATGCTTGGTGCCCTTGGGTACGACAGATATAATTCTTACATGGTCCTAGTTTTGGTAAGCATAAAAAGTGCTAATAAAGATTATATATACACATAAGAGCAAGCTAGCCAAGAGACCTGTTCAAACATAGGTTGTGGCTTCCCTCTGCAAAAATTTGACAGCGTCCAAGTAGCATTTCTAAGCATAGACAACCTTGCATGTTCATTCAGCAGGGCTAGCACCGGACCCAAAGCACCATGGTTAAGTACGAGGTCTCGGCATTTGGGTGAATCACCAGCCACATTTCCCAATGCCCACAC
>JAOWBN010000006.1:381195-394139 GCA_028565015.1 Pinguicula moranensis | reverse complement strand
CTCTTCCCTTCTTATATGCTTAAAAGTATGTAGAAGTTTAACGATGTGTTTTATATGAGTATTTCAGCAATCATGTTAACTGATGTTAAAGAATACTTATAGACAAGGTTTTTAGTTCTATTTAAAGCTCTAGATGGCATTTCAATTCTTGGATATCGAGATCATTAAGTTTTATAGTTAGACCGTTGTCATGCATATTTTTTATTACAGGTGATACTCCAGCTTAAGATATCTTTGATTTACTGGCTTCCTTGTGTACAAAGTTATTCTTGGAGCATGTGCTTCAGTGCTTCTAAGTTTCAAACTAAAGTCTGCCTCCAGGAGAGTTCTTTGAAATTTTCACGATGACACAGTCAAAAGATACAGGCTGGGGATGCAAAACTTTCATCTGGAAAAGAGAGCTACTACACTAATATTTACTAGGGCTAGTTGGAGTTAGTTAGCTGGCTTACAAGAGTCAGAAAAGCATTTGAGTTCTCTTCTCTTCGATTTTTTGTTTTTTGGAAAGCAAGAACAATGGATGAAGTTCATATATTTTGAACTTTTTCGTGATTTTCTTGTTGGTTGAAACTATTCATTGAAATGGTTTGTTCTTATAATGTTTGAACATGTTGCTAATTTAAGTCATTGATATTTCCTTAGAGAAGCTTGAAATCTATATTTTCCAATTCACTGTTTCTCTTTTAACAAAATGCTTCTTTGTAGCAGTGGTTATTGAGTCCTTGGCAAATAAGACTTTGGCTTTTGCTTGTGCAGATCTGCTTTACGTTTTATCAAATGTGTCGCGGAATCTCAACTTTATCGAGCATACACAAATATATGGGTGGAAGCTGTATGTTCCTGAGCATTAATTGAAAACTTTGCTCTACGCTGTATGAATAGATTCATAACTTTTCTGTTCAATCTTGATTATCGTATACATTTTTTCAGGAATCAAAGAGCAAAGCCAATTATAATTGATCCAGGCCTATACTTGTCTAAAAAATCCGAGATCGCTGTGACAACTCAGCGACGTTCACTGCCAACATCTTTTAAGTTGTTCACTGGTAAGTTTGTTATCCCGGTTAGATTGAGTTATAGTATTGCATGGACTCGGTCATGACGAATTTCTTGATTTTCTGTTGCTCTACTCATGTTGCATCTACTAGTTACTATGTTGAATAAATTGCACTATTTGCCTTGATTGAACATGCTGGTACAGACCCGTTTAAATGTGTTTTTTGCCTCTTCAACAGGCTCAGCTTGGGTCCTCCTAACACGCTCATTCGTGGAATACTGCATATGGGGTTGGGATAACCTCCCAAGAACAATCCTCATGTACTATACAAATTTCATCTCATCTCCTGAAGGTTATTTCCACACGGTTATTTGCAACACCGAAGAATTTAGACATACTGCTATAAGCCATGATCTCCACTACATTGCTTGGGACACCCCTCCAAAGCAGCACCCAAGATCCTTAACAATCAAGGACTTCAGCAAAATGATAAATAGCAGTGCTCCTTTTGCTCGGAAGTTTCACAAGGATGATCCAGTGTTAGACAAGATCGACAGAGATTTACTTGGCCGTGTGAATCGCTTTGCTCCTGGTGCATGGTGTGTGGGAGATGGGAAAGACGGAGCTGATCCTTGCTCCATCCTTGGTGATGAATCAGTTTTTAGGCCTGGGCCCGGTGTTAAGAGACTGCAAAAACTCATTACATCGCTGTTGGAAGATTTTCGTGGTAATCAGTGTTCAACACAAGGATGAGAAGCTGTTTGCCATTAATCTTCAAAGCAACTAACTTGTTCTTTATAGGGGAAATTGGATGGTCAAATGTATATGACTGTGTTGATAGAAACTGTATAATGTAGAAAATCTCTTTTCTATTGTATGAAATCAATTTTGTAGCTTGCTCAGTTCTTCTTCAGTTCATTATTATTTCAATTAGATTATTGCTCTTGTACAAAAAATTCAGAAGTACAGAATGTGAAAATCTAACAGGTAATGTTCATTATCCAGCTTTCTTCTTTAGCTCCTTGGGAATTTGTTGTCCTGTGTTAGCAGCCAAGGAGAAATCCCCATAGCCATGAGTTCTTTAATTAGAAGCTTGCAGGCGTAATGTTCAGTAGTATGCCAGACAATGAGGACACTAGAACAAGGCTTTTTTCACCTGAACAATGTCCGTTTTGTTCTTGCTGTTTAGGCAATCGAAGCTAAGTTTCTTCAAGTTAGCAATAGAGATCATGCATACATGAACCCTATAAACATCACTCAGATCAAACCACCCCTGCTGCTCCATGTGCAATCATGCAGTCACACTCCATCTCCCCAAATCTCAGGCCGCCATCTCGTGATCTTCCTTCTGCAGGCTCTGGTCAGGATCTGCAAAGGCTCTCGACCCCACATGTGGATCTTGTCATCCACCATGTGTTTCAGTTGTTGATAATATGTTTGCATCAGAAATATTTGGCTGTCAGCAACCGCCCTGTGTTGTTTTAAAGCCTCTCATATGGTAGCTGCATTTGTGAAGAGCTTCGCTAATATTGTCCACCCTAGACAACCAACAAACCAGTTAGTCCAGAAGCAGAAATGCGGTGAGGAAATTTGATACAAGGGAGCTTATTACTCACAGTAACCTCAGTGAAAGGTGCCGCATCACCCTCCTTGCCCTTATGTGGGAAAGTCATCCCGATGGTTCCCTCTTGGTCATGTTTGCTGCTAAACTTGTCTCATATTTGAGTAATTGGAACTGATCTCACCCGAATCTTGACAAACCTCTAGCACATTTTATTCAGAAACATACACATTATGAAATCTTATTCACTGACATACCTAGTTGTAATCAGGGAAAGGTACAATTGAAGCACAAACACCCACTATAAGTGATGGATGGATTTCAATTTCATAATGTGTATGTTTCTGAATAAGCCCCATCAGGATTAGTCCTTGCATTTGGACGATCATGCATAATTAACCAACTTTGGACTATATGAGAATGAAGTGTTCTTATTAACTGAAGGACAAAAGTGTAGAGAGTAAATTGCAGTTATCATCATAGATATCATTGTAGTTTCCTCTTTTCAGTGTCAACATTCTCAATGAATCCTCAGCAGATTCCTGAACATGAACCCGTAGAACCAATCCACATAAAGCCATGTAAAGAGTCACTGAAGAATAACTTTGGCATTGCATACGGATGATTCCAACTCTGTGTTCACATCAATCTATAATCATGATCATATATCAGATTCTTTGCAATTCTCAATAAAAATGCAATCACAAGATACCGTATACATCGAAGAACAATTAAGAAAGTGAACCTGTCGCCTTAGCTTTCTGAGTGCCCTAACCAGTAGCCCTGGGTTCCGGTGAATGCCTATCCAGCAACCATTCAAAAATATAACCTCAAATTTCTCTGTAATCCACTCATCCAGAAACTCCAAAATGGGGGTTACCACTGATCCTACTGTGTTAAGTGCCAGGTTCTTGACCAGGCCACATGCCTGATATGAATAAAACAAGCAAGTAATAACCATCACTATAAGGTAAAGAATCATATAAGCAAGATCCAACTTCCATTTGATAAGGATTAGGAACTTGGACAAATTACTGTTGAATACTAAATCAAGTTCACACAACTCAAGCTTGAACACACACATATTCACCTCAGCTTGATATGGCCACATCCGTAAACGTTTCCCGATGAACACTTTAGCGAGTTTGTGTGTCTACCACCTCTTCATAGTCATAACCTTTTTTCAGGACTCTCTTTGTGCCATCCACATAAAGTGGTGCAGAATATGTCAAGTTCCTCAAGTCAACCTTGCAGCTTTGGGATAGAGATTGTTGGTCTCTCCATCAGATTCCGTCATTGTTGGCTTTCCCAAGTATATCTGGCTGAGCGTAATCTCGTAGACTGTCTGGAAAAACAGACCATATCCAACAACAAAAATTTAAGCAACTAGAAAATTGAACATGTCCCATGTGAAGCTCTATGTGCATGGACAGTGACAAGTCTCATTCCATTAGTGGTCTGTTATTCCGCGTAAGACAGAAAAACTTGAATTAGAGTTCCAAATGGCATACCACAGAGGTAAATTACTAAAATTTTCTCCTTTCCTTTGCTAGTCGCTCGTAAACGGTTTTCCTTCTTCACCGATTTCACTACGAGCCAATTTCAGCTTCTTTATCCGTTGTTCCCCAGTCCCCACGACCCAACCGACACAAGTGAAATTTGCAGAAACAAAAAATACTAGAATCCTGTAATAAATAAAGACGTGCAGAATGAGCGAATTCCGGTAACACGCCGGAGTTCTGAGTAGAGTAACCCTGTAACCGCAAGGAGATGAATTTCAATTGATTTCACTCTGAAACGCTAGTCTACCTGTTAATGTAAACGCGACTACTTACAGCCAACTAATTAATGAAATGGCTAAACTATTCCTGTATGTGCACAGTAACAGAGAGAAACGAACTATTAGTCCTCATTCATATCATCATCCAAGTGCTCCAACACCTCTTGTTCTTCTGATATCTCTTGGATTTCGACTCAGAATAGCTCTATATAGAAACAGAGATTCAAGGAAGCGCGGTAGAACAGAACCTCAACGAAATCGGAGCTTAGGCCCGGATTATTCTGTGACTCGGCCCTCGGGCCGTATCTCGATGTTGGCAGACTCATCCACAATCTCCTGTATGGTGATCTGAATGAGATGAGCTCACCGTAAGAATCCAACTGCTGACGAACCGATCCTTTTTCCTCGAAGTCATCCTCCTGATTGATCTATTCGGACTCGTCATACAAGGCTGGGCTCGGGATGTAACCGGCTTACTGGTAATCGCCGCCGCCGCCGTACATTTTCAACTGATTCGGTAAGTAGCATCGAATTTGGGGAATTAGGGTGTTCATTCTGTAGGAAGTGAAAACTGACTTGTAATTTAGCATGAAGATTTCTTTTCCTTCTGATTTTATATATGATCTGAACGATTTAATTACGGAATGCCGTGAATTCAGGTTCGGATTTCTTGAATCTCTTGACCGGGTGATGAGATGAGAGGTCGAGTTTGCAGGTGACGCCGTTATCAGATCAAGGGAATCGGAGCCTGCCGTCAAATTCAACCGCCGGATTCGTCGGTCTTCACTACTGAAAATTGTGATCGATTTTCTGATAATTACTTATATTGTGTTTGATATTTCAGTTAAGTATAATCAATTACAATAATATAAAAAAGTATAATGCAAATCAAATAAAATATTTTCACACACATCTTTATTCTTTACAATGAGAAGAAATAATAAAATGTTGTGAATTATTTGTGTAAACGAAAAATAAATACAGATCAAATAAACAAACAACATAAAATTCTTAGAACAATTTTTCCTCCTTTTCTCCTCCTCTTTCTCTTCCTCTTTCTTTTCCTATTTCTCTATCTTTCACTCGTTCACATTTTTTCTCCTCAAATGTCCAATTTATGGACATTCATCATGCATTAAATGCACGTATCTACCTACCTACTTTTGTAGGCATTCATAACTATCTCTCTCTCTCTCTCTCTCTCTCTATATATATATATATATATTGCAAACATTCATGCCATGACCAGTGGATTGAGAAATTGTTTCTACTAAACTTTTTGGATCAGTCAAATATACTTGCATGCACTTAGGGGCAAAGTCAAGTAGTTTTTGATGAAAGTGCAATAAAAAACTTTAGGGGGGGTGATATTTAAAGAAATATAATAACTCATTTATTTATTTATTTGAAAATCTGGGGCGACTTCCCCCATCACCTTCGCACTCGCACACACCCATTTTTTTGGTAATTGAATTTTATTAAAATTAAATAGCATATTACATACTAGCAGCAACAGTTTGAGTAACTATATCAAACCCATTCCACATCTACAAAAACAATCGAAATTGACATTTCCAGATCTTCCGCTATTCTTCACTGTTGTTGTTCCGGAAGGAGATTGGACTGCATAGATTAGGAATTCCAAGCCAATCTACCAACGTGTGCCCCTTAATCAAAATCTTCATTGCCTTGCTCCATCGCCACAGGTTCAACTGTATCCATTCCAAATTTGGTAATGTATGCAAGTCTGTCACAAATCTAACGAGTTCCTCTCTGTCCACAAGCACCATATTACTGGGTGCCAGGTTGCTTTACACAAATCTTCACCGGTCCTACCACTGAGATTTCCCATATGTTCTTTAAAGTGCTTTTGATTGAATTCTGGTATACATATTTTACATTGAACCATCTGTATACCTTCTGCCATAATTCCTCGGCGTTGCTGCACTTTACAAATAGATGGAGGGCGATCTCACTTTCTTGTGCACACATCACACAAACTTTCTTGTTGGTTCAACCTGAGTCCTCTGGTGGCCAAATTGGTAAGTGTTGGTACTGTATCTTGTATGAGGCGCCAACTGAATGATTGAATTCTTTTGGGTGAAATTTTACACCAAATTTTTGCAATTTCTTCATTTGCTTTCGGGGATTTAGGCATACTCCTTAGGAGTAACTTGTATGCTGATAAAACTGTAAATTTTCCACCAGGATCTTCCTTCCATTGCCAAGAGTCTGATCCCTTCACTATCACTAGATGACTGCTCAGAGATTGTAACAGTTCTTCAAGTAAGTCTATTTCTGTTCCTCTGAGTGGTCTCTTGAACTGTAGATTCCATGTTCTTTTTCCACTTACGCCTGATGACATTCTTCAATAGCATGATGTTGCTGGGAGCTTTGCTTATATCATTTTGCGTACCTTAAATCCAATTAGCTATTCTGCATCCAATCAAATTCCCATAGTAAAGCTTTGTCTCCATCTAGCAGTTTTAAGCTTATGTTATTATTAAAACATGACTCCTTGTCAACCTTCCATATTTCTTGCCAGTAGGTTGAGATATGATCCGGCATTTTCATATGGGACCAATCACTCAGGTGATCTACACCACTGAAATATTTTTCGTTGATTACTTCCCCCCACAAACCACTTGCATTGTCTCTTAATCTCCACAATCATTTGGCTAATAGAGGCGTGTTCATACATCTCAGACTCTTGATTCCAAGGCCACCCTATTTTTTCCCTTGACACAGAGATCCATTTGATCCAGTGGATAGATCTTCTCTTCTCTGATTTTTGCTTCCATATAAACTCTGCCATAATCTTTTCCATTGCTTTAATTATCTATTTTGGTGCTCTGAATAAGGACTTGTAGTAAATAGGCAAACTAGATAGCATAGACTTAACCAAAGTTACCTTTCCTGTGAAGGAAAGGAACTTATTCTCCCATTTTGCTATCTGTGAGTGAATTATAGCCACCACTATGTCCCACATTTTTGCTTTTCTTGGATTCCCTCCAATAGGAAGTCCTAGATATATACAAGGCAAAATCCAACTTGCACATTTTAGCTCTGTAGCAAATCTTGCTAATGTAGTTTCTGGCATGTTCAGTCCATACAATTTGCTCTTCAAAAAGTTGTTATACAGTCCTGAAACCATCTTAAACAGTTTAAGAATGTCTGCCAAAGCTCTGAGGTTTTTTCTATTTCCATCTTCTAGTAGTAACGTGTCATCGGCATACTGCAAGTGTGTTAATTCCATGTGACCGATTCTCAATCCAGTCAGTTTCCCAATTTCCGCTGCCTTCTTAACCATCAAACTGAGCCCTTCCACAACCACTAAAAAGAGGAAAGGGGAGAGGGGATCCCCCTGCCTCAAGTCTCTATATATTTTGAACTCTCTAGAACAACTTCCATTAACCAAGACTGATACACGAGGAGTGCTTATACACTCTCTTATCCATCTGACCCACGTGCTATAGAATCCCATCTTTACTAACATTGAAAGGAGAAACTCCCAATCGATTGTGTCAAAAGCTTTCAAAATTGACTTTGAATAATACTGCCTTCTTCTTTCCTCTCTTCACAGAATCAATCACCTCATTTGCTACTAATATACCATTGAGGATTTGTCTCCCTTGGATAAAAACAGAGATCAGTTTGTTCATGACCTGTTTCATTTGGTTTGCCAAAATCTTTGCCAGAATTTTGTAACTGCAGTTCACCAAGGAAATAGGTCTGTATTGCTCTATCTTAACAGGGTTCTGTATTTTTGGGATTAAGGATATGAGTGTGGAACTGATCCCCTTCGATAACTGACCTTCTTTATGGAACTCTTTTATGAAAGCTACAAAATCAGCTTGTAGAATATTCCAATGAGATTGGATAAAATAGAAGTTATATCTATCCGGTCTGGGAGCCTTCTGTACTGCATAGCTGAACACTATTTTTTTGATTTCCTCCTCAGTGAATTATGCTATTAACATCTCATTGTCTTCTGCCTAAAAGCGGGATATACTGGGTATGTTTGGTTTGTTTGGTTTGTCTTATGCAGAAAGTATCTTTGTAGTTGGGATGTTTAACTCTGGTCGCTGCCAATTGTTTGTTGCAAATTTTCCAAAGTAATAATCATTGATTCGTTGCTTAACTTCATTCACTTCTTCCAGCCAGCTCCCATTAATGCTTAGTCCATTAATATGACTCAAGCTTCGGTTGCTTTTAATTCTGCTGCGAAAGTAGCTTGTATTTTCGTCTTCTTCGCAAATTCATCTTGCTCTAGCTTTTTGCATCATCAAGGTTTCTTTATTTTGAATTGCCTTTTGCCACTGTAGCCACATGTTCCTGCGTTGTTCCTTCATCTCATCTGTAGGCCAGTCTTCTTCACATTGTGCATCCAGAAGACTTAATTCCTGCTGCAACTTATCCACTCTTTTTTCAACAGCACCAAAAGTGTTTTTATTCCAATCTTTTAACTTCATTCTCATCAGTTTTAATTTTGCGTGCAGTGCATAACTTTTGGACCCGTCCACTTCTAGTTTCTTCCACTCTTCATTAACAAAATCTTGAAATCCTTCTTCTGTATCCCATGCATTTATTGTTCTAAATACTTTAAGGCCCCCAATCTACAAGCTTGTTCATCAGCAATAGTGGTATGTGATCAGATCTTAGAAAGTCAAGTCCCATTTGGAGTGAGTTTGCCCATGTTTTCATCCATTCCTTAGATAAAAGAAAGCGATCAAGTCTACTGTAGCATTCTCCTCCCCTAAATATACATGTATACCTTGCCTTGATCATTGGTAAATCAACTAGCTCTGCATCTTGTATGAACTCATCAAAGTCCCTGATCTCTACCATAGGTGGTTGTGCTTTGCTTCTTCTTTCAGATGATGAGTGTATTGCATTAAAATCTCCTACCACGCACCACCTTTTTTAAGGATATTGCTGTAAAGTATTAAGTATCTTGGACCATAGGTTCCTTTTCAATCTCAGTGTGCCTGGGGAATAGATATTCAGCACTGCCACCTTGATTTGGCTTACACCCCATAGCCCTTCTACCGCCAGCATGCCATCCTTCTCCCAATAATCAATGACTTGAAATTTTTCAGACTGCCAAATGGTTAGTATTCCTCCTGCACTTCCTCTGGCTTTGCTATATCTGAAATCAAAGTTGTTGTTAGGCCACATTCTGCTACATTCACTTCTGTTCAAGTTTGCTAATTTGGTCTCCTGAACACACATCATTTCAGCCTTCTGTGAAAATGCCAATTGTTTTAATTATGATTTCTTCCTTGGAGTTCCCAGTCCTATGCTGTTATAAGAGATAATTCGCATTAAACAATTGTATTTTTGGATCCACTAGCCTTATCATGTTGCAGTTCAAACCTTGTGCTATCTCTGCTCTGCATTTCATTCAACCTGATCACCATTTCTCCTTTTGAGGACCTGGGGGTTACTCCCAAATCCACCGCTAAATCAATTATTGCAACTACTTCATGTGACGTCTCAACGTTATCAATTACACTTACCAACTATTTCAATGGTAAGTCCTGATTCCTCTGAATTTCTCTGCTATGCCTCTGGAGTTTTTGATCTGGTGATATATGCTCAGTGACTCTATTCTTCTTTTTCTTTTTTCTAGTGACTGTGCTCCTCTAAGTTATCTCCATTAGTGAGAAATGGTCCGAATTTTGCGAATTGTAAGTCCCAGCATGACCTGTTATTTCGTTAGAGTAATGTATGTCTGATTTTGTTTTGTGCATCTTCTTCATTATTAACTCATATCAACTTTGTACGTTTCAATGCTGTTATTCCTTTCCCTCGTGCTGGACTCATCTGCCAGATTTTTTCATCCAAGTCTTAGCCATTTACTGGAACAAATCCTGGTGGATTATCTGGGCTCTGAATTCTTTCCTCAACTGCCCCATCTGTTAAGCCTATTTTATGCAGTGGGCTTTGGTTTCCTTGATCTGCAGGCCCAAAATTGGATTCCTTTTTTGCTTCCAATTGTAATTTCGCAATTTTTTCCCGCTTCTTCCTCTCTAACTGTTGACAGTTGACCATATAGACTCCCTGTCCTTAATTCTTCGAGCGGCGCTTCAGGGTTGACTCTAGCCTATTCAGTAATTGTACTGTTCCTTAGATCCCCCAAACAATTTTCCTCAAAACTACCATCATTTGCTTGCTGTCGCCGACGTTCTTCCTTGAGAATTCCATTAGCCGGATTCCTGATCTGAGCCACTCTGTTTTGCTTTTTTCGCTCCCTATTTTTTCAGCTCCAATATTTGTAGTTCCAGCACTTGTTGTTGTTTACCATGTTCCGCCTTCTCATTTGTTTGTCTTTATTTGTCTCCCAGATCCACCTTACTGGGGTTGTTTTTCCGGGTCAGATCTGGCCACTCATTAAAATTCCTGTACCTTTGTCCGCTGAAGTGTCTAACTGGGTTGCGCCATACTGAATTACTCTCTTTATTTTCTTCTTTCACATTGATACAGAACGACTCCTCGCCTGTTTTAATTTCAGAATTTAGCTCCACCGAATGATTCTGAGCCACCATTAAATGGATTCTGCCATACTGCATTTTCGTTCTCAATAAAGTTCTATCGTCAATACTCAATAGTGATCCTATATGTTTGGCGATCGCCGTGAATAATGCCGAGTACCAGCAGTGCAGAGGAACATCACTCACTCGCACCCAAGCTGGCCATGCTAACTTTCCATTGACAAGTTTCCAAGGCTTTAGTGAGTGCAGACCCAATTCTTGAGCTGCCTTAATATCGTTAAACAACCTGTTTTGATCCTCCTGACTGTTGAGATTTATAAGAACTTCCCCTCCTACCAATCTTGCTGCAAAACTTCCCACATAACGAGCTATTGCCAATCGATTATTTAAGGTGGCTAAATCAAATATTGGCATTGGAGTTCCAATTATACAGTTAGCTAGCCAATTTGAAGCTGTCGGGTCTGGCGTAAATTGTACTGAGATTATTCCTTTCCCTGTTTGTTCATCTGCCAAATTTGGTTTAGCTCCCATCTTCTCTTTTCTCGACTCCTGTTCAGGATAGTTCTGCAATTTTCCTGGTCTTCTCGCTTCACTAACAATCAATCTCTAGGAACCAACCCATATCCCATTGAGCTTCAACAAAGTGCTTTCTGTCACAAACCTTCTGGTGTACCGAACGAAACCAAACCGGATGCCCGACGACATTTGTTGCTTTGGAATGTGTACATCAGCTACTTTTCCGTATGCTGCAAAAACTGACCACATTTCATCTCTCGTCCACGAAGGAGGAAAGTTGTTAAAATAGTAAGATGCTGATGATAGTCGCAGCTATTCTATAAATTTGGATATCCGTCGTGGTCCGGATGTATTTTGAGGTATTTCCCCTTTGTTGTCTGTCTTTTAACTCCTGTCCAACCTTGTGAATCGTCCCCATCTGGGCTTGTTTCAACATTTTCCTGAGCCTCTTTTGAATTTGACGCCATCTCTCTTTCCTCCAACCAAGATCAAAGCTACACCGGAGAGCACCCTATCGCCGAGCGCACCCGCACGGAATAAAAAGGTATCTCTGATGAGAATGTCCGGCGAAGAGGATCAATACTTCCAATTGTCTCCTGCAGAATAGGGCTCAGAGTAGATACAATGAACCATCCTCCAACCAAGAGCACAACCCACCGGAGCGTACCCTACCGCCGAGCGCACACGGTCAATATAAAAAAGTAGCTCAGATGGAGGTGTCCGGCGAAGAGGGCTTATTCCGGCAAAACAAGGTATAGGATGTCATTCACTCGCACACACCCATAGAACTAACCATATGATTATTACCCGGACACACCAATCATACCGCCAAGAGAACTCAAAATCACTCCCAAAAGTTGACACTGTATCATCTCTTGATAATAGGATTCTTTTGTAAATTCAATTCATAAAAGAAAATAAATGCTATGCTCTACGAAGTCGGGAATAAAGGTAGAAACAGGATTTGATTATCCTAAGCATGTGCCGGAAATTGACATCAATGGAGTTCATGCCAGATTAGTAGATAAAAAAAATCAATTCAAATCGAAATCGAACTGAAAATCCAACAATTTTTTAATTTTTTTGATTGGGTGCTGTTGGACAAAACGTTTCATAACGTTTCAAAATCTTAAATTAGTATTAATTAGCATTAATTTTGTATTAATATAATTAAATGCTAATTAATCCTAATTATGTATTAGGATTTGACTCCCTATAAATAGTGACTTTCGACTACTATTTGGAGTAGAGAATTCTACGCAAAATTCTATGCGAAAATTACAAATACTCATGTGTTGTGACCCGGTTAAAATACTCTCGAATTACTGTCTCACTATCTTCGGAGAAGATATTTGAGTTCGTGGATTTATCGGGACTTTTATAGCCGCGATTCCATTTATGATATAATCAACCGGAAGGACTACGATCTAAACCGCTTCCGCACAAAAGGTATGAAATTCGTTTCACGTATTTGTTAGATACATTCTAACGGTTCTAGGATATACGATCCACAGTGATATCAGAGTCCACTTCCGGATTTAATTATGTCCGACTAATTTTACCGATTTCCATAATTCAAAACGCTTCCGTAAAAAT
>JAOWBN010000006.1:364137-376669 GCA_028565015.1 Pinguicula moranensis | reverse complement strand
GAGAAACAACCGAATTGGACTCTTAAACAACTGATTCAGGCGACCGATCAGCCAGAGGTATGCTATATAGATTGTATCTGCCCTTGCTGTTCTATAATACAAATCGAATTTCTCATCTGTAAATTCCTCCTCCTCATTATCCTCCCTCGTTAATACAGAATGTGCACAATTCCTTCATTAGAGCAACTCATGATTCATCTATTATGGCCTTTGTGTTTCAGCAATTTCTCAAGGACATGCTTAGGCTCCTGTGTGTTTACAACAACAAGGGAGCCAACCAAGGAACCTATGAGCTGAAACCAGAATATCGGAGATCAGAAGACAAATCAGAACCCCAGTAGATTAGGTTAAAAGTTCGAGATCAATCCTAAACCTGCCCTGACCCCTTGCGTGTTTGGCCATTTACTGAGTAACTAGTTCATTTTTTGGCAGCACTTCACATGATCACATTTGAAGCATCGGTGGTTGAGAAGATCAAATAATTAAAAAGGAAGAAGCAAGTGTTTAGGCTATGTTTAGTAATTGGACTGAGACGATGACTTTGGCTTGGCATGTTTTGGGAAAAAATAGATTTGTTTAGAGTAGTAGACTAGACTAGACTAGTAGTTAGAATATTATTTTTAAATAAATAGAAGTTATTTTTTAAAAAATTATTTTTAAATAAATAGAAGTTATTTTTTAAAAAATAATTATAAATACTATTTAATTATTTTAAAAAATTTAATTTTGTTGTTTCATTAATAATTAATAAATGGTTCTTCCCCCTCAACGTCTCAACAGTAGACCCCTTTTGAAATCGCCAGTTGAAAATTGCGAGGCGCTTATTAATTATTATGCTTTTATCAAAATTGAAAACCTAACTGTTGATTTTGGGGAACGTAATGGTCGAGTTCGGAGATCCGTGGCCAGAGTATAACGATGGGATACACTATCGCGATCTTATTCGCCCAGCCGACGCCGGTATTCTCTCTTCTCCCGGAGCGATTTTGTGTTAATATTTGCATTTGCTGATACCAGATACTTCTTGGTTGTGGATTTTAGGAGCGACATTGATCGAGTTCTACGCCAACAAGTATGGCGATTCGGCTCCGATAAATGGGTAAAACCTATGTCGGAATAGAACTTGCTTGGGGCTGCGAAATGCGTTTTTGTAATTGTACTGATTATTGAGCAGTTGGTTGCAGAGAATTCGTAACAAGCAGATAACCGTCGACGGGCGTGTTATCAGCGATCCCTACACCATTCTCAGGTGCTGTAGACTCTTTACAAACTTCACGAGTGAATGCAGTTTTGATGGGATTTGAACTACAGTAGAGTTTCGGGTTAGGGTTTCTTAACATATACAGTAGAGTTTTGATGGGTGTTGGACTATGTTTGCGATTCTTCTTTTTGAAATCCAATTCACCTCCAATTTGAATAGTTTTGATGAGTTTCATTTTTCTGCACAGTTGTCAAATGAAGAGTAATGTAAATTTGAGCTATTATAATGCGGCAGTTGTCCACGTCATCCAATTATCGGAAGGTGACGTGGACAACTTTTATTGGTCTATCAGAAACCGGAGACAGAGAACGCGGAGGTATTTTGCAAGTTCTTACTCTGAAGAAATTCTTACTCTGTAAAGTTCTTACTCTGAAGATGTATTTTATTCAGTTCACTCGGTGACACCCTGAAGTAATTCTTGCAGTCTGCTTTCACTCAAAGGCGGGCTGCTCACTGTTTCAGTGTCATAGTCTGCTCAAATCTTAAGATTATTGTCTTCTTTATATGAATTAAGCTTTTGAGTGAAGGATCACATCTGTATCATCTGTCTTTGCAGGGTGAGTGGATATTATCGGGGAAAGTCTGTGATGACAGGAACCCTTTTCATCTTTTCATGTATTCCATAAGATATGAAAATGTTGGCTTCTCAAAAGATCCACTTTTAACTCAAGTTTCTGAATTTGCAATATTGTTTGGCAATGAATTGGATACAGAGGTACATATTCCTTTTTTTTGTCATTTCAAACTTTGATTACCTCCAGGTTAGGTTTTTTATGTGCTTCGGATCCATGCTAGGTATTATCTATGTCAATGGACTTATTCATTACCCGCTCTGTGATATCAAAGGCATCACTTATCTTTCAAGGGCCTGTAGTGATTAAAGAAACTCAGGTTTGTAGCTTTCAGTAACTATTGTTGCCTGATTTACTTTCAAATATGAAAAGAGCGTACGTGACGAAGTCTGATCTGCTCATGAACAGTTGGCATCGCTCAAGAGCTTGCATGTACGATTAATGAGCATTGTATTAGATGTGGATGTGGAACCGTCCAGTACTCCATGGGATGCGGCAAAGGCATATTTATTTGTTCCTTTGGTTGGAGATAGATCTCCTGATGCAGTGGATTGCATTGATTGGGCTCTAGTTGAAAGTGTTACGAAGGCAGATGCATGGAGTAATCCCCTTCAAAGAGCTAGGCCAGATGTTTACCTTGGAACAAATGAGCGCACACTGGGTGGGGACCGAAGAGAATATGGATTTGGGAAATTGCGACATGGCATGGCTTTTGAACAAAAATGTCATCCTACTTATGGGATCAGAGGAGCAGTTGCTCACTTTGATGTGGTAAAAGCATCTGGATTAGCAGCTGAACGAGATGCTAGTGAATTGCCCTGTCAAGTTGATTTAACAAGTGGCAAGCTAGTGATGGCCGATTCCTCTATTGAAGTACAAGATCTGGTTGGGAAAATTGTCACTGCGGCTCATTCTGGAAAGAGATTTTATGTGGATTCTGTGCGCTTTGATATGACCGCAGAGAACTCATTCCCCAGGAAAGAAGGTTACCTTGGTCCTCTGGAGTACCGTTCTTATGCAGATTATTACAAGCAGAAGTATGCCCTTTTGGTGCCCTGAGTCTTCTTGACTTGTATCTATATCTCATACCTTCCCATCCTCTACAGATTTGCTTTATATCATGTCAGATGGGAAGAATTTATCATCAATATAATATCCGCACTTCTTTCAAAGTTGATGTCATTCCTTTTCTAAAGCCTGACACATTAAAATCACTTGCATACCATAGTAGCACTAACATTAGTATGCAGGATCTCTCAGTGTGCCCATTATTTTACATTTCTTTTATTGCTGCTCTAAGTTACTGTAACTTGTTTTTAGCGGTTGTGCTACATTTTGTTATGCTCTTGCAATATGTTCTAATTGGCTGATCTTCTGACTTCTATGTATTTTAGATATGGTGTATCTTTGATTTATAATAAACAACCTCTCATAAGAGCCCGTGGTGTTTCATACTGCAAGAATCTTTTGTCTCCACGATTTGAACATTCAGAAGGTATGCTTCATTGTACATTAGTCTCTCAACTTTATTGCACTTGATTGTTCTGTGATGATATTTAATAAATTATTGAAGTGTCTCCTTTAGGTCGTGATGGTGAATCAGAAGACATACTTGAGAAGATTTATTATGTTTTTCTACCTCCCGAACTCTGTTTTGTGCATCCACTTCCTGGATCACTAGTCAGGGGTGCTCAAAGATTGCCGTCGATTATGAGAAGGATTGAAAGCTTGTTACTTGCTGTACAGCTTAGGGATATCATAAACTATCCTGTTCCTGCTACAAAGGTTTATTAAATTTCATGGGTTCTCTTTTAGAATTTGTTTCTCAATGTCCTCGGCTGATGAACTTTTCTACTTGCAGATCTTGGAAGCATTAACCGCAGCATCATGCCAGGAAACATTTTGTTATGAACGAGCAGAGCTCTTAGGAGATGCTTATCTTAAATGGGTAGTGAGTAGGTATCTTTTCCTAAAATATCCTCAGAAACATGAAGGACAACTTACTCGGATGAGGCAGCAAATGGTAAGCAACATAGTGCTCTATCAATATGCACTAAACAAGGGACTTCAGTCATACATCCAGGCAGATCGATTTGCGCCTCCTAGATGGGCTGCACCTGGGGTGCTTCCTGTATTCGATGAGGAGATCAAGGAAGAAGAATCATCGATTGTTGATCAGGAAATGAATTCTCATGAGAGGTCAATAAGAATGGTCCATTATGATGATGAGTATCAAGAGGATGAAATGGAAGAAGGGGAACTTGAAAGTGACTCAAGTTCATACCGTGTCTTATCAGGCAAAACGTTGGCGGATGTTGTTGAAGCATTGATTGGAATATATTATGTTGAAGGTGGAAAGAATGCTGCGAACCACCTCATGAGATGGATTGGAATTGAAATAGACTTTGATTTGAAAGAGATAAATTACTCGATTAAGCCAAGTTGTGTTCCAGACAATATACTAAGATCAGTTGATTTCGAAACTTTAGAAGGTTCCTTGAATTTCAAGTTCAGTGATAGGATTTTCCTGGTAGAAGCCATAACTCACGCATCACGGCCATCTTCTGGAGTATCTTGTTATCAACGGTTAGAGTTTGTTGGTGATGCTGTGCTGGATCATCTAATCACAAGGCATCTTTTTTTCACATACACAGATTTACCTCCAGGACGCTTGACCGATCTGCGAGCTGCTGCAGTAAACAATGAAAATTTTGCACGTATTGCTGTTAAACATAATCTTCAGGTACACCTTCGTCATGGATCAAGTGCACTCGAGAAACAGGTATTTCATCTCCTCTCTCTCTCTCCCCTCTCCCTGATTTACTTGTTTATATTTTGTTGTATCTGTTCTTTTCCTAACTATTTTTTTCATTTTCAGATTCGAGAGTTTGTGAAAGAGGTTAACAAAGAACTTTCGAAACCTGGATTCAACTCATTTGGTTTGGGGGATTGCAAAGCTCCTAAAGTTCTTGGAGATATCGTAGAGTCAATTGCTGGGGCTATCTTGCTTGATAGTGGATGCAATACAGGAGCTGTATGGAAGGTTAAATTCTCCCTCATCCATCGTCTAGCAATTTGTTCAGGCTCATTCTTAAATGTGTTATTCAGGAGTGAAGACAATGAGCTGCAAGAGCTAATGTTTCTAAATCGTGCTCAGGTTTTCCGACCCTTGTTGGACCCAATGGTTACCCCAGAAACACTCCCGATGCATCCTGTTCGAGAATTGCAAGAACGATGCCAGCACCACGCTGAAGGACTAGAATACAGATCCACTCGGAGTGGAAACTTGGCAACCGTAGAAGTATATGTGGATGGGGTTCAGGTTGGGTTTGCGGATAATCCTCAAAAGAAAATGGCACAGAAGTTGGCTGCTCGAAATGCTCTTGTTACTTTGAAGGATAAGGAGACCTCCAAAGCCAGAGAAAATGGTAAGGAAGATGGGAAAGAGAAGAAGAATGACGACCTTACTTTCACAAGACAAACCTTGAACGATATCTGTTTGAGACGAAATTGGCCAATGCCCTCTTACAAGTAAGACGTTTCATTCAAGTACCTCTTCTTGACAATGAACTGACTATATAGCTTACCCAAATCTTCCTCACACTTTAGGTGTGTGCACGAGGGTGGCCCTGCACATGGTAAGAGATTTACATTTATGGTACGGGTTAACACTTCCGACAGAGGATGGAGTGATGAATGCATCGGTGAGCCAATGCCAAGCGTCAAGAAAGCTAAGGATTCTGCTGCAGTTGTCCTCTTGGAACTTCTGAATAAATGGTATTCTTGATGATACTTTGCACAGATTCAAAGGAGTAGACCCCTTTGAGGGCCTTCGAAATACACAGTGCACTTTTTCGCATATTACACTTTGATTCATTCTTCCCACAAATCGATGTTTTGCAAGATGAGTTTTGTATACCGCTGAGAAAATTGGGAAGAAAAAGGAGAATGAGTGTGTCATTAGTACCTACATCTTTCACATCCAAGAACATTTGCTATTTATATATGAAGTCTAGTTGATTGGATATTTCGGGGTTGTTTTGCGCATATCCTATTATGCTTATAATTGAATTATAATAACTTTTTTTGAAAAAATAAATAGTTATTTTTTAAAAAAATATAATTATAATTGAATTATAATTTTAAAAAGCCTGCTCAAAATAGGGGCTTCATTATTAGCTGAATCAAAGTCAATTATGATTTTACCTATACCCCTGTCCCCGCCCCACCCCATCAACCCAAGAAAAAAACGTCAGCTATGATTTAGCTAATTTTGATTCACTTTATTTTTTAGCTTTTAGCAATTTTTGAGAAAAAATTTTAAAAATGCAATTTTTGAGAAAAATTGCTAACACTCATTAGATTAGTATGGACATAAATTGATTGAGTTTGATTCTATTGCTCGATAATGGGTTTGAAAATGGATAATTATTATCCTAATCAATATGAGACATCCATTTCATATTAGGGTTGAGACTAGAGAACAATTACAATGATAAGGCGGTATAATTTTGATCCTCAAATATCAATTTAATTAAAAATATGTTTGTTTATGGTGCGTTGTGTTATTTTTATTTTGTATGCAATGGGAATTAAATTAAAATTACTTTCCGGATAATCTATTATATAAACAGGTAGTTGTCCATGTCACCACACGATTTGTGACATGGACAACTGTTATTGGTCCACGTCATTTTTTTTTATTTATTTATTTTTTTTTACAAAATCGCATGGCCATTTTACATATGCTGGTGTATGTTTTGACACCTGTGCCCTGAGGGCATGGACAATTACTAGTTCTATTTAAAAGCTGAGTCAACTATTTCAGATCAGTAGATGTTTCTTGATGGCCAAGTTTTAGACATTTTGCATATGGATTCCTACAATTAGGCAAAAATCAATTTCCGAGGCTGAAATGGAAAGTAAAATCGAAAAACGCGGAAGAAAATAAGATTTTCTGCTCGAACGATCTGACTGTGACGGATAAACCGTAAAGTTGATGGCACGTGGCTCAACACAGAAGACGATCGTAGCCTCTTCTCTCACCATCAAATATATCTGGAAAAGAAAAAAAGGAAAAAGATTGAGGAGAGGACAGGCACGGAAAAAGTTCCAGTCTTTTATGTTTTCTCTCTCCTAGGGAGCCCCAGCCCAGCCAGTTGCTAGGAAACTCAGTAGGTTGACACAAACTAGAGAAACTCTTCAGCAGCCGCCTCCCTTTTAACCCTTCTCCTGTTTCCCAAATCCTAAACTTTTATCTGTATCATTTTACATTGTCTTGTTTTAATGATTCGTTCCTTTCATTTATGCTATTTGAATTTCCGTTAGAGATACTGATTTGGTGGCATGGACTGCTGACGCGCACCATTTTTTAGGTACTTATTCCCGTTCTTGGATTTCTGTTTCAATGTTTTGCTTTCTTTTTAATGTAAAAGATTCTGGCTTTGGGGTTATGATAAGCTTCTTTTGTGTTTTGATGTTGAGTGGAACTCGGTTTCATGTGTTTCTTCTTGGGTTTATATGGGGTTGTTGTGATGCTTCGGAATGCTGGTTGCTGTTAGATTCTTTTTTCCGTTTGGATTTTTTAATGCCATGGTTATCGTGTTCTTATCTTTTGCTAGAGATTCTTTTTGTTTTAGGACTTCGGGCGGGTTACTGAGAGGTTCTATTTGGGTTATTCTATAATACATTCGTAAAATTTGGAACTTTTTATTATTATATTGAACTTTGGTTGAAGATGCGTGTAAATCATGATTCTTTCTGCTTACTAAATCAAGAACTGTTGCAGATTGCTTCTACATGTTTGAAGTGCATTTTCTCGCATTTTATTTTTGTAATCTCTCGCTTTAGAAAATATTAGTACGATTCAAGTCACTTTAGCTCGTGGGAAGCTGGAATTTTCATGTAAATGCTGGTTATGTTACCACAAAATCACTGCGCTTGTAGCATTTTTTTGAGCCTGTAACCTGAAGCCAGGGTATGTTATTTTCTTTTCACTTCCACTCATATAGGAGTTTAGCATTTAGTCTTCCTGAAATCCTTTATTTATATAAACAATTTTAATTAAGTTAATGTTGAGGTTCATGCTGTTCACATAGCTGGCTGTTAACTTCTTCCAGTTCACAGTTTAAAGTCTTCTCTTTACTTTTCTTGTGATTTGGTTGAACTTTCTGTTGTTTGATCTTCCGCAGTATGCAGGACTTGTATGAGATCATGTTTGGTTTTTCTATTGGCCTCTAAGGTATAATGTGTTCATTTTATTGCCAGGGCACATGCTGCTACCCGCACGTAAAATGATACTTATCAATTCTTATGCAAGAGTCCACTGTGATTGGGTTGCTTCAGACATGGTCATTTGAGCCCTTATTTCACTGTTCTTGCAAGAGTGTTTTTCCGATCGTTAACACTGATCCTATCGAGCAATGTTGAGGGCAAAGCATCTTGGTACAGTATCCCAGTCTGCTAGATCCTTTTGGCTTAATGGATCAAGATATACTGCTGCAGATGGAAGTTCATGCACTGCCTCTGAAGATGAGACTTATATTCCTGATAGACCCCTCAGACCAAAGGTGCAGCACTTGAAAGCATCTTCCTCAATATTAGAAAAGGACTCAGCAGGAGTAGGTTTGTTGGTTTCAGTTGTTCAATGTAAGGAAGCTAGTCCTAAAAAATTGGATGATTGCTCTCCTTCACAAGATATAATTCTTCCCAGTTCATCAGATAGAGCAAGCTCTGTTAGTTATGGAGATGTTCTTGATTCTAAGGGCATAGTGTATTCATCTTCGCCTTCTATAGCAGACCAGTTTATTAAGGCTGGCATGGCAGCAGTAGGCCTCTTATCTGACTTGGTAAATTACAGAGTCCCACAGACAGATGGCAGTGTGGCAATTGTCTCAGGTCCAGCTGCCATGGTTAGCCTTAGGAAGCCAATATCTAATGTCAAATCCGCAGGTACCAAAAATCCTAGAAAGGATAAAGTATATGTCCATCCATCTTCCGGACCAGCATCAGAGTCGAACTATGAGAGATGCTCTTATGGGGGAAAAGATGAAACTGGTAAATCTGGTTCTGCCAACGGTCTCGCAAGTTTTTCAAGCAATGGAGTTGGAAATTCTGTGCGATCCCATGGTATCTCTTCAGAGTCTGGTGATATAAATAGTTCAATTCCTCAAAGGTCCAGAGCTTATTCAAACCATTTCATGCCCGGTACCGACAATCTAGAGGGGAAATTTAGCAGAAACAAGGCTGAAAGGTTCATTGATTCGATAGAGCAGACAAAGGTAATTCGTGGAGTCAGGCAGTTTTCAAGTGCCGGTACTGTTTCTGATAGCTTCTCCCGTATATTGGGTCAATGCAAGTGGAGTCCTGCTGTGGAAGTGGCCCTTACAAAATTGAACTGCTCACTGGATGCCTACCAAGCGAATCAAATTCTTAAGCAGCTTCAAGATTACACAGTTGCTCTCAGTTTCTTCCACTGGCTGAAACGACAACCGGGATTTAAGCATGATGGCCATACTTATACCACCATGGTTGGTATTCTTGGTCGTGCTAGACAGTTTGGAGCCATCGTCAAGTTGCTGGATCAGATGGCTATTGATGGCTGTAAGCCAAACATTGTTACCTACAATCGTCTCATTCATAGTTATGGGAGAGCTAATTACTTGAATGAAGCTATCAGCGTTTTCAATCAGATGCAAAAGTTGGGATGCGAACCTGATCGTGTAACTTACTGTACACTTATTGATATACATGCAAAAGCTGGCTATCTTGACATTGCCATTGATATGTATCAGAGGATGCAAGAAGCCGGTCTTTCACCGGATACTTTCACTTACAGTGTCATCATCAATTGCCTTGGAAAAGCTGGTCACTTGCCCACTGCACACAAACTTTTCTGCGAGATGGTTGACCAAGGCTGCATGCCTAATCTCGTGACTTATAACATCATGGTTGCACTGCATGCAAAGGCTAGGAATTACCAGACTTCATTGCAGCTATACCGCGACATGCAGAGTGCCGGATTTGAGCCTGACAAGGTAACTTACAGCATTGTCATGGAGGTCCTTGGGCACTGTGGTTATCTGGATGAAGCTGAGGCAGTTTTCATTGAGATGAAAAGAAAGAATTGGGTACCTGATGAGCCCGTTTACGGCCTTCTTGTCGATCTTTGGGGAAAAGCTGGCAACGTTGAGAAGGCTTGGGAGTGGTACCGTTCCATGCTTGGTGCCGGTTTATGCCCAAATGTCCCCACTTGTAACTCCCTTCTTAGCGCTTTCCTCAGAGTACACCGTCTTCCAGAAGCATATGACTTGCTCCAGAGCATGCTAAGTCTTGGCCTCAACCCTTCTCTCCAGACTTATACTCTACTTCTCAGTACTTGCAAAGAAGCCCAATCACCAGTCGACATGTCGTTTTGTTCTCAGCTCATGACCATCACAGGCCATCCAGCCCACACATTCTTGCTCTCCATGCCATCTCCCACTCCTGATGGCCAGAATGTTAGAGACCATGTAAGCAAATTCCTGGACATGATGCACAGTGAAGACCGGGAAAGCAAGCGGGGTCTCATCGATGCAGTTATCGATTTTTTCCACAAGACGGGTCTCAAAGAGGAAGCTGGCTCTGTCTGGGAAGTTGCAGCACAGAAGAACGTGTATCCGGATGCACTGAGACAGAAAAGCTCCTGTTACTGGCTCATAAACCTTCATGTCATGTCTGATGGAACTGCGGTCACCGCATTGTCAAGGACGCTTGCATGGTTCCGCCGCGAAATGCTGGCCTCTGGAATCAGCCCCAGCCGGATCGACATCATCACCGGTTGGGGACGCAGGAGCCGCGTGACTGGCACGTCTCTGGTGAGACAGTCCGTGCAAGAGCTGCTGAACCTGTTCAAATTCCCGTTCGTGACTGAACATGGCAATTCTGGATGCTTCGTCGGGTGTGGAGAAGCGCTTAGCGAGTGGCTGCTGCAATCTTACGTTGAAAGGATGCATTTACTGTGACATTCAGTGAAAGATTCATGCCATTTTTTTGTCAGCCGAGAGCTGAGTAGATTATCTCAGGCTTTAGCGTTTGGATAGAATATGTTTTGGCTACTCAAACCGCCCTGTTTCTGGATTTTGAGTCTCTATTGTATGTGGATGCTTCATGTGGTGTTAAAACATGTTTTGCTCCTGCTAATATTCCTTTTAGAAGAGAAATTTTCAATTATTTACTCTGACGATGAGGAAGGCGGTGGGGGAGCGACCGCCCCCATTGCTCTTGGTGCATCAAGAATTGGTCAAAGTAGAAAAATGTTTGTGCCAGCAATTAGCTTTTGAGAACATGAACTTTTACAAACTTAGAAAACTAGACTATTTGTATAGCCATTCAAAATATCTATGCACCTTTACCATCTTCTACTTCTTTAACATCCTTCATGAGCTGAAGCCAGACTGCCCTTTGAGCAGATCTTGGATGAAGCCAGAGTTCTTTGAGATTAACATTTGCATTGAAGACCAGTTCATTTTTTGAATTCTTTTGTTATATGAGCTGCCATCGCATAGCTTGAGATCAAGATTTTCATTAAGTTTCACATGGATTACAATTGCAGGATGCAGAGACGGGTTCAACCAGAAAAAGGAAGAAGATAAAAACGTAATCTTTAGAATTTAAGCTCGTTATCTTCTCCAACTCCCAAAATTTAATCTCTCAAGTGTGAAGCCAATTATGTGGACTGCTTCCACTAGTTGATTGCCAGAGTCAGAAAGTCAAGTTCTGGGAAAGAGCCCATAATATATATTAATATAATCGCAAGTGGTGCTGGACATATCGTTTCCAATGGGAGAGTGAAAGTCAAATGCAGTTGTGACGCGTGACAAAGGAAGAAGATAAATCATTAAATCATTAATATACTCCTTTAAGCCGGATAAAGATTTGGGTTTTCAATTTTCTATTTTCAGTTGTTGTGGAAGACCTTAAATAGGCAGAGAAATGGAGGGTTTTTGATGAAAATGTTTCAGAGTCTCAAACCAAGACAGAGCTATTTCGGGTTTGAGTAAAAGTGTAAATTTTGTGCCCTCTTCGGGAATCTTTGATGCAGTTTATGTAGAACGAGTTTCTTGCTTTTGCCGTACTGTTTTACAGAAATGGCAATTAGGGGATGCAATTGTTTCGTTCGTGTTATTGTCCCTGTGGTCTTTCTGCTGCTTTTTGGTTCTTCTTCTTCTCTGCCTCTCTGTACAGATTCAAGTAAGTCTGATTTGATTTTTTCAGTATGAAGTAATGCCTGTGTCTCTCTCTGTGTTAGCTTGTATTTTCAGTTGCACAACTTTTCCTACCCTCAATTTTGTGATGCAGGAGCACCCTTTACACCAAGGTCCCCACTCCAGTTCTGTCCCTCTAATGGACGCACGTGCTGCAACTATGCTGACGAGCAACACTTGCAGAAGCAATATGAAGCAATTAATGTTTCGAACCCGGGCTGCGCTTCGGTTGTTAGATCTATCCTTTGCGCGGTAAGTAATAGGGAACTAGCAATGTTGCAGAACTTAAATTGCTCAAATAGTCATGTCATACTTTGGCTGCAACTTGGTTTCTATTTTACTCGGGGATTCATATGTGACCTCCAAAGATGTCTGTTAAGTGTTTGTGTTAGATGATTAACTATATGCATTGAGCATTTTGCATCTCATAATTCACAGAGATGCGACCAATTTTC
>JAOWBN010000006.1:350279-364037 GCA_028565015.1 Pinguicula moranensis | reverse complement strand
AGATGCATGCAACCTAATTCTATTTAGAATAAGAGTTAAAAGAAACAAAGAGATCTCTCTCAAAGCTCATAATGAAATTAACGTCAAAAATATTTTTTTGAAAAATGTGAAATCTGCTTTTTAAATAGGCTACAATTTTAATAGTCCTAGGATTATAATCCCTAAACTTTATTTGAGCCCATCCTAACTTAATCCCTAAAAAGTAGGAAATTACCTAATTGCATTAAAATTCAAAATTCTAACAAACTAATGGACTAATTTAATTAAAATACATAATAAATCAAATGAATATCCTCTTGGCAGCTTCTAGCAGGGGCCGTGGTCTCCGAAACTTTCAACCTATCATATGCTTAATCTTGTCTCCATAAATCGCGTGCAACTTTCAATTTGTGAATAATATATTCCGAAAATAATAACTCATCATCGGACCGTTATAATTTGATCTTCTTTTGTAAGAATATGTATTGAGAAGTCCTCTATCATGTGCTAATATTTTAGTTCGATCGAAAGACTTTCAGACCTTCGATTGCTAATAGAACCAAGGATGCACAGTCCTGCAATTAGCCGATCGGGACTGAACAAGAGCAACCTGTTCTAAAATTCATATCTCACGATCGTACATTTCAAATCCAATCTACTTTGAACAAGAAAACTCCCAATGAGTATTTGAACTCCAATTAAAATTTCAGATTGATCTAACCATGTTTGTGCCTCTGATTGGAAGAAACCACGAAACTGCGTTTTACTAAAAATTCATATTGCAGGATCTAATTACTTTAAACCATGCAAGAATCCAAATTCATCTCGGACCCCAAATAATCACATCAATCAGAATCTAGGACATCTCTCCTCCATCTCCATCTCTAGAACCAATTGCCATTGATCCACTTGCCTGCATTTGCAACGTATACATCCTTGCATTGCTCATTTCTGAACAGCCCAGGAAAAGTTTATGCTAGTGGTTTATTATTAAGCCAACTATCAGTACAGAATCTAATTAGTTCTCCAGACTCAAGATGTAGAGAGATATTTTAAGAGAACCAGGAGTTGTTTAAATTTTCCAGTAGATTATTCCACCAGGCAGACTCATACCCATGGCCTCTTGGTCTACCAACTACAGGGATGCTACCTTGAGGTTGTAGGGATCTGCATCCAGATACGTAGAGGGGTTTCTCCCCATATTTTGATCTCAATAACTCTATTGCTAAGGATGGCTCCTGATTAAGCACTTGGAGCCCCCATTTGCCTAGCATGGCTGCATTAAACTAGGAGAGACAACGTGCAGCCAGACCACCTTTGGCAATGGAGTAATGATTTTCTTCCATGAAGTTAGGCACAATTTCCTCTTACTAGCCGAACTGCCCCAATAAACATTCCTTTGCAAAGAGGTCAACCTCTTGATTATACTTTTATTTAGGAGAACTATAACAGCTAAAAAAGTGAGAGGGCAAGGTAGCTAGAACAGAGTTTAGGAGAGTCAATTTACCTCCATAAGATAGTTGCACATGCTCCCAAGCTGATAAAATATTGTTGTATTTATCCAAGATAGGCTGCCATGGATAAGAACTCTTCATTTTGGCTCCAACAGGTAGACCCAAATACTTCAAAGGAACCTTTCCTGGCAGACAGTTCAAGAAGGCAGCCATGTCTTCTAAGAGAGAGGGTTGTACATTGATACCAATGAGCTTACTTTTCCCAAAATTGATCTTGAGGCCGTATGCCAATTCAAAGTTAAGAAGGATGGCCTTGAATGCTTATACAGTTTTCCACTCTACCTTCCCAAAGATGATGGTATCATCAGCAAATTGTAAGTGTGAAACCTACATACTATCTCTGCCTATGTTGAGGCCAGAGAAGATATTCAAACTTATGGCTTGATTGATCATAGCTGAGAGACCCTCCGCAGCTAGCAAAAATTAGAAGGGAGAGAGTGGATCTCCTTGCCTAATACCACAAGAAGGAAAGAACTCCTTTGTGGGGATACCATTGATAAGAATAGAGGTAGAAGATTCAATAATCCTTTGATCCACCAAAGCCAACAAGGAGAGAAGCTCATGTTTTCCATAATCTGCAGTAAGTACTTCCAATTTATCATATCAAAAGCCTTCTCAAAATCAACATTAAGGATGAGAGTTTGCTTTTTTAACTTCCTGATTTCATCAATGACCTCATTAGCAACTATTACACTAACCACAAATTTTCTCCCCTGAATAAATGCAGATTGGTTGTGGCTGATCAGAGTGCCCATCACCTGGGAGATTCTATTAGCCAAAACTTTAGATGTAATCTTGGGCATACTACCAATTAAGGAGATAAGTATAAAGTCTTTAGCATGCAGCGGATTATGAGTTTTGGCCAATAAAGCTATGTGGGAAGCATTACTCCCTCATGTCAGCCGGCCATTCCAGTAGAATTCAAGGAGTAATTGGACAATATCAGGTTTCAATGTATGAAGAAAGTGCTTGATGAAAGTGAAATTGATTCCATCTGGCCCATGACTCTTTTGATTCCCACAATCTGAAATGGCATCTAAGATTCCAGGTTCAGTAAACGGTAGTTGCAAGAGAATTTTTTGAGACTGCTCTAGAGTTCTGAGCATGAGCCCAAACCGTGGCCTTGTATGAATTTTTTCGGTGAACCAAATCTTGAAGTGAAGGCAGAAACATTATTTGATGAGATCAGGATCCTCTAACCAAACTAGACCATCCCAAACGCCACTAACCATATTCCTGGATCTAGAAGCCTTGAGGCTACTATGAAAAATGCAGAATTTTCATCACCGCTCTTGATCCATTGTATTCTTGATTTTTGAGAGTTGATGCTGAGTAATTTTCTTGAGATGCTTTCCAGCTTCATTTGTAATTCAGACAACTGGAAATGGTTGATGCTGCAGGGAGGGTCTGCCTCAGCTTCCAGTTCCAACACTTTAATTCTTTGTAGGAGCTGTTGTTTTTCCTCAGAAAGGTTTCTTGGAGAAGACTGATTCCACAACCAGATTTGGTTCTTCATGTAGATTTTTTTCATAACACGGAAGCTCCAGTAGCTCTCTATGCTTGTGTTCTGCCAGACTTGTTTGACCATCTGCATGAAACCTTTATCTAGTAACCATGCATCAAGTACCTTGAGTGGTTTAGGGCCCCAGTTAAGCTGTTTGGAGCACAAACTCAGTGGGCAGTGGCCTTATCCCAGTTTATCTAGGCCTTCCTGAACCCATGTATCACTGAAATCCAACCATTTGTTGCTAATGAGGAATCTATCTAAACGGCTCATGGCTTTTAGAGACTTCAGAGACCAGGTAAACTTCCTTCTTTCCATCTTGAGGTTCAAGAGACCAATGCTGGAAATAAATTCATTAAACAGCTCCACTTCCTGAGAGTAATTATGGGCATCCATACCTTTCCTTTCAGTAAGAGCCAATACCACATTGAAGTCCCCCATCACACAACATTTTTCACACATGAAGGGTGCTAAGCAACTAGATATCTGATGCAACTGTGATTGCTTCCCTGGCAGGTTTGCTGGACCATATATATTTACGATGTGAGACTGAGTACTATCTCCAGACCAATATCCAGAAAAGCCTACGAAGACATCCCCATTAAATATAGACACTCTCTGAAATTTGAGCTTGTTCCAGAGACAAAGCAAACCACCAGAAGAGCCATCCGAGCTAGAATAGCACCAGTCAAATTCTTTTCCTTAGCGATTAGAATTTAATAGAGGCTCTTAGAGAATTGTTGCTGGCCACCATTTGAGCCCAGAAAATAAGGCCCACAAGAATTAAATTGTTGTTGCTGCCCACTATGTAAGCCCATAAAGGATGGCCCGCTAGAATTAAAATGGGACTGTCTTGTTTGGGCATTAAAATGGCCCGATCTTTGACTCCACCAGTTGGGCTCGGATGTAATACATGGCCCACACCACCAAGGAATGTCTGAGAGGAGGCTGCGGGAAATGCGTAATTTCCAATTGAGAATTGTTTGTGCACTAGATTCATTCCATTTGTTGAAAATAGAGAGGTCATCGTCAAATTTGCTTGAGGTTGTCACGGGAAAGTCATCGAAGAGTATCATCCCTGGAAATTATAGGCAAAATGGTCGTAGGTTCCACAGGTCTGACACTGAGTCCCTCTGGGAACACGGCCTTGTCCTCTGCCACGTGAATGGAAATTCATGGGGTGCTAGTGGGGTGAAGGTTGGTAGTGCTGACAAATTATTGTAAGATTGGGCAGAGGATGGTAATTGAGCAAGAGATGGGGTTGTAGTGACTGAATTTGGGGCGACAGGCAGGGTTGACATCGCTGGGAATACTGCTGCTGAAGACACAGATGGTGGCATTGATGCAGTAAAGGCCACCACTAGTAACAGAGCAATTGTGCGGTGATACAGGGCCTCAAAAGTCTCTGCACAAGCAACAATATCAAGTATTGAGAGAAGAGAAACTTGTGAAAGTTGATATCTGACCAAGATGGCAAAATCTGGTCCAAGACCTTTGATGAACCAATGGATTTGATCAAGGGATGACACTGGTCGTCCCAAGGCAATTAGGCAATCACAAAGATTAATGAAGTGTCAAGTAAATTCTCGGATTGTCTGGCTTCGTTTCTGTGGCTACTGCAATTTATCATGCAAGGCCAATTCGGTTAAGGGTTCAAACTGAGAGTATTCTTCTTCCAGTTTCTTCCGAACATCCTGAGCAGTGAGACATTTGTTGATGACCATACCATGTGCTCCTTCGGTCAGTGATGAGATAAGTAGGGAGTATAAGCAATCAACAATATCATGTCATGCCTTGTATGCAGGATTGACCTTGAGTTGATCGTTGGTGTCTTCAGCAGATGGTTCAGGTAGAGTGCCATCAATATAGCCAGTGATGTTTGAGAAGGTGGTAGACTTGATTTCCCTAATATGGGTAGTTTGATGAAGATAGTTTTCTGGTGACAAGGTGTGCAAACTCAGTGTAGGATAAAGTGATGGTGGAAGGATTCTTTGGAACTTCTGGGGCAACCATGGGTTGATGTCTCTGTTGGTGAAATATATGGGTGTCGAGTTGATGATGACTATGATGTGTTAACGGCAGATTTGAAGGGACAGAGGAGATAAATTTGGAGGAGGGTTGAGTCTAAAGAAAATAATTGCATGAATAAGGAATACAGTACGGCTGATAGAGTTGAGACAGTAGTAGGTGGAAAAGGAATAACAACAGAAAAGGAAAGAATGAGCAACAGATCAATGGGTTTGCAGCACGTCTTGCAAAGAGAAAGGCGGCAGAAAAGATGACATGCGGGGAAGTTTAAGAGATTGTTGGATCAAAGCTCTGATACCATGAAGATATGCAAGGTAATGCACAGAATTTTCAGAATTTGCATAAGGCTATAAAGTAGTGCGTGTGTGAGTGTATGCAAAATATATTAATGGAAAAAGGCAAGCGAAATTGTATTTCTCCATTAGACTGCAATTCTTTGTTTGTAATACAGGGTCAAATATATAGATTTACAATGAAGAATAATTTTGCAGATGGTAACTTCAAGATTTATGTAAGTTTCCTTGATTTTCTTGCTTTCCTTGATTTGTGTCTCATTGATTTGAGTTGATAATTGATGCAGAATTTGACTCTTGGGATGGTACCATAAATAGCCTATGAGACCATCGTAATTTAGCTTATTGAAGGTCGAAGGATATATTATCTTGAGGGTCAACAGATCATCTTGCTACTACATCCAGCTCTCCAACCTGGTACAGTATATTATTACCACCAAATGCAACACTTTGAAGTGGCAATTAGGGTTGTAATGAACACGTATGTAAACAGACGAACGAAAACCTTATGGGTGAGTGAAAAGATGAATCGGGGAGGTTTAAAGAAGGAAATCAGGCAAACAATTATCTGGTCTATTGAGTCGTGGTTTTATAAGTTCCAAAACAAGATTTGGAAAAAAAATAAAAATAAAGCATTAGATGACAAACCTTGAATACCATGTGGTATGATTGAGAGCATATTTTACTAAAATAATAGAATGCCTTTTTATAAAACCATGTATTTGAAGGGAGTGATGCATGAAGATGGTGAAATTAAAATCGGAAGACCTTATTTAAACATTGCAACCAAAAATTGGAAAAAAATAAAGCTTGAAGATGAGAAAGCAATGAAATTGAAACGATACATGCAGGAGAAAAAAAAAACTATGCATCTCTTAAGTGAACGATATTAAATAGCTTATTGTAATAAAAAGCGGAAGAGGATGGTGGACCCGTGAAAATTATAAATATTGAAGCAGAAACTCATTTGACAAGGATTTTTAAGTTGAAAATACGAATATCTTTGCCATTCAAAAATAGGTGTTTGTTTTGAAGATGAACTCGTTTTGACAGAAAGGATATGTTGAAAATATGGGACAAGAGAGAAACTGAAAGAAAAGAAACTATTAAGTCAAATTACCAAATATTTTTACCATTCAAAAATTGGTTGTTGTTTTTTGAAAAATAAACAGGTTTTGACACAAAAAAAAAATGATGAAAATCTTGGATAAGAGAGATAGGACCACAGACCTAAGATGAGGAAGGTATGAAAATAGATTTCATGTTGAAAATTATGAAATTTAGGAGAAACTCATTTTAAAAAGATGTTTAATAAAGAAAATTGTAAGTTGAATAAAAGAATATTTTGTCATGTAAAAATGGTGTTTCCTTTCCCAAAGATAAAACTCATTTTTGACATTAAAAAAACACTCGAAAATGTTGGACATTAGAGCAAGGATGGAAGCCTTAAGATGTCGAAAGTTTGAAATAGAGGACATGTATGAAATTTAAAGGAGAAACTTTTTTTGAAAAAGATGTTTAACAATGAAAGGTTTACGTTAAATAAAGAATTTACAAGCTGTTTTTTTTTCGAAAGCTAAACTTGTTTTGATAATAACATGCTAAAAGTATTGGACAAGGGAGAGGGATGATATCCTTAATATAAGGAATGTTTTGAAAAATAGTTCTTGTTGAAATCTACGAAATTATAACGTAAACCTTATTTTTGAAAAGAAGTTTAGGAAAGAAAGATTTAAATCAGAACAATGTTTTTCCCAATATAGAGTTGTTGTTTTACCCAACTGATCTTGACACAAAAACACGTTAAAAAGTAGTATTGAAGAAACAGAGAGAGGGTGATAGCCTTAGACAAATGATATAGCGCACGGATTTCCGTGCACGGAAAAGACAAGGAAGGGGTCAAATGACCAAAATATCCCTGTGTTGAATTCTGTACCAGTGTTCAACACGAGGGTATTTTGGTCATTTGGCCCCTTCCTTGTCTTTTCCGTGCGGCGTTTTCCGTGCGCTATATCATTTTTCAATTATTCAAAGAGGCCGTTTCCGTTTCGCGACCCAGGCGGGTATCGATCCCTGGACCTCACAATTGTGAGGTGTAATTGCTCACCACTTGAGCCACCAGGACTTGATTATTTATTCTTACATAGAATATCTAAATTACATTTATACGTGTTGATTATTTAGATTAAATTTCTGTTAATGTTTTAATAAAATATAATCATATCATAGGATATCATAAGTTAATTAGCACAATCTTCCAAAACTAACCATTATACATAAAATACTAGAAAAAAAATGGTAACACATTTAACAAATATTTAATTGTAGCTTGTCGCAATCGTTTAATTAGCATTTTTGTCACGAGATGTTGTCACCTGATCTATCCTGAGTCATAAGAGCATCACAACTTTATCATATATCATCTAAATAATTGAAAAGTTCCCTGAGTCAGAACACTGTAAAAAAAAATCTAATATCATAGACGTATGATGGTACAATAAAGATTTTATTTTCTTTAATTATCGGGCTAATGATTGATTACTTAAGGTGTCTTTGCAAGTTCTTGTGCTTACGTATAAGTAGTTTTTCAAAAGTTTTTTTTGAAAAAAAAAGAGCTTTCATGAATAAGTTGGTAAGCGTTTGCAAAATATACTTTACTACAGTAAAAGTCACAAATTCAGAGTTTGTAAATTATTATTTCTAAACGTGATTTTCTTACATTATAATTGAGAAATGACAAAGTTATCCTCAAATTAAGGATATTTTAGAAATATTAAATTATTTAGGAGGGTAAAAATGTCAAAATTTTAAAATTTTAAATAATTACAAAATAATCACTGCCAAAAGTACTCCAGAAGCTACCACATAAATGTTTCTGACTTTTTTTTTTTTTTTACTTCTCCACTGCCAAAAGGCATAAGTCAATCACCAAAAATCAAAATCGCAAATATTTTAAATAAGTTTTTCCACCGCTAAAAGCCAAAAGCTCCTTTTCCATGAAACCCCCTTAGATTCTTCATTTTTTCAAAAAAAGTTCTTATAATCCAATTATAAGCATAAGAGGGTCTGCGCAAAACACCCCCTCTCCTATAAGATTTAGATTTTAATTTTTATTGGGTACAAATAATTTACTTGTGCCATGATTGCGGGCTTCATTAGGAGATTATTGATCCGATATTTGATTGATTCGTATATGGGGATCGCCGTATAATGAGCGCTATAATTAAAAAAAAAAAAAAGAGAGAGAATCCCCGCAGATCATTATGGGTGAAATAATGGAATAATCGAATCATCACCCACCCCCTAATTGTCAATGCTCTCATTTTCTACTCATAAAATAAAATATAAAATAATTTATTTTTCCTAATTTTGATCTGCGGGGAATCTCTTGGTTTAATTTATTTTAAATTGAAGAGCTAATCCAAAAATAAATAAATTGTATGACTCCAATTATTGTATCATCTGAACACTGTAAAGCATATAGTATATTTTAATTAGATAAAGTCTAAGTTCAACAAATAATTGATCACATTTTTGCATTATCTTGATATTCACATTAAACTTATCCCATTCCCAATCCAATCCACCTAGGATTATATTCATCTATAGATCATAATCAAGATGTTTAATAAATGCAAGTTGTGAAACACGAGTTCATATAAAATTATAAACATCAATGTTCGTAAACAACAACCTGCCCTGTACATTTTTAACCCAATTATGGTACGTGGATGAGATGTACGTAGAATGCAGTCTTAAAGGTTGTTTTCATTGCGACTCAATGTATATTACGTCATTTGATGTATTGATTTTTATCAACTTCACTAATAAAAGTATTGAAATTTAATAAAGTCATTTCAATTCGTCCATTATTATCACAAAATTAAAAAAATTATTAATGATGATTATTCGAATTTCATTCGGAATGGATACAACATCAATGCTCGTCGGGATCTACTTAAATCTCATTGTATTTTGAGGGAGGAATGATATAGCGTAACAATTATTGCGCAGGAATATCACAAGAATGGTGTGTTTAACACCAAATGTACGTTTGTGATTTGTGTTAAATACGTGGAGATTGGTATTAAAAATATGTGATCCACCATTCCATTATTGTGATATTTTTGCGTTAAATTCGTGCGCTATATCATTTCTCTTGAAAACTAGTATTTTTGTGTGTTTAATATAAAAGAATCAAATTCAATGGATTTAAAATAATAGCATAATTATTTTGAATCAATTGCTTTAGAATTTAAATCACCTTCCTCAAAAGCACTTATGGCTCAAGATAGGCAAACGGATCGAGTCAGCTCGGCCCCCTAAAAAAATGGGTATATGGGCCAGGTCCGTCCAATTTTAACAGGTGACAACTAATTTGTGAAAAATGGATGAGCCTGGCCCACTCATTTGTTAAGCGAGCTGATCACTGACTCAATTTTTTAACCCACGGGTTGATGGCAAGCAAACATCACAAATTTGCATCCAAACAGAAATGGAAACATTAACATCTTATACAAAAAAATGTCTCATACCACATAAACTTCTGTTTTCACCATTTGAATGAAAGGCTGAATTTTTCCTCAATAGCTAGTTTGAGTTCACACACAGTTGCATTTCTTGCCACCTGAAAACTTACAGATGAGAATCTCAACAAGAGAATGAAGAAAAATGGAGAATCATATAACATTATTTACTCATACAAGAGGCATCCAATTTGATAACAGAGAGCTTGAGAAGATTTCAACATTTTTTTTGAATGTTTACTTTCAGAAGAAAAGATTAATACTTGTATATGATGCATTCAAGAAGAAGAAGAATGGTGATTTACATACCATTGTAACAAAAGATTCAGGAGCAGATATGGTAAAATATTTCATTTTCAAAACAGAATAAGAACAATCTTTGCCATACAAAGTTACAAACAGAGAACCAAACACAACTCCTCCAACAATCACTACAATTCTTCCCATTCACAGGTAGCATTTTCATGCCAAAAAGAAGCCGAAAAAACCAATGGAGAAAAGCAATAATAGTTTCATAACTTTCAAGCGTTCTTGATTTCTTGTTTGACCTCGAAGCTCTCATCGGTGCCAGAATCATCAACAGGAGGTGTTTTAAAAATTTCATCACTTTCTACAGCAGCAAGCTTCTCCTTGTCTCCTTTTAGAAGTTGGACAACTTCAAGAATTGTAGGCCGTTTCTCCGGCTGATCCTGCGAACAGATGAGTCCAACTATGACGACCCTTTTCAGCTCTTCTTCGATGTACTTGCCATTGAGCCTATGATCTGCAAGTTCAGTGAACTTTCCTTCACAGGCAAATGGCAGGGCCCAGTTGGTGATTGAGCGCTTTGACGTAGAACTGAGCTTCTCTAGAGGTTTCTTGCCAGTAGCAAGCTCGAGCAAGAGAATGCCGAGACTGTAAACATCACAGCTCTCGTTGGCCTTTCCTAGCATTGCGTACTCCGGGGCAAGGTAACCAAGAGTGCCCTTTACTCGGGTGGTTACATGTGTTGCTCCATCAGGTATGAACTTTGCAAAACCGAAATCAGCAACTCGAGCTTGAAAATTGCTGTCTAGCAATACATTGCTAGCTTTGATGTCTCGATGGATTACGTGTGGAGTTGCAGAGAGATGTAGATAGCTGCCATAAAAACAAGTCGTCATGAAGGGGGGAAGATAATAAAAGAGCAAGGGAAGTTTTGCATAGAGTACTTACGCAATTCCTTCAGCAGCCCCAATAGCAATGTTCATTCGTCTTTCCCAGTCAAGATGGCATTCAGCAGCATGCTGACCATGAAGGTGGGATAGTAAGCTCAGATTCGTCATGTAATCGTAGACTATCAGACGCTCTTGCCCTTCCGCACAATAACCGCGTAAAGTGAGCAGATTCTTGTGTCGTACACGAGCAAGAATCTCAACTTCAACGGAAAACTCCATCTCAGCCTTATTACTCCATGACTTCAACCTTTTCACAGCTATCTGCACAAGAATGAGCAAGAATCAAGATGTCAAGATACTGTAAAGGACAAGAAAACAGATCATTTTGCTGACCAAAATGGAAACAAGAACTTCAGTTTACCAGGGACTACTTAGAGATGAACTTCAGATTACCAGGGACTACCTAGAGATGAACTTCAGTTTACCAGGGACTACTAAAGGATCTTCTCACAGTCAACAGAACCCACAGCGATACTGAATAATGTAAACTATCACAGCATATGGCAGATAGCTTTGGATTCAAGCCCAGCCAGAAAATTTTTCTTGATAAAAATGATAGCCCACATCACAATTGCCTACAATTTTCCCTATGGAAGCTCATCTGCTCTAACTATTATGTCAAAAAAACCAAATAAGTAACATTTTAAGGGGGGTAGTAGCTTCTGATAGATAAGCTCTGCTACTACAAACTAGCTATAACGATTTATCAATGGACTCAAGCGATTTCACATCTTTCCCTTCAATTTGCAGGCAATCAACTACAGTTTCTCTCATGTCTAAAATAATGGACCAGCAGAGAATGCTAGAAGCAGATCAGATCAAATATAATCAAATGAGACGTTGTGTAAAAGACTGGTTAAGAGTAGAAAGGTGATCTTACTTGGGAACCATCCCAGAGCTGACCCCAGTAAACACTGCCGAATCCACCTTCTCCAAGCTTGTTATCATAGTTAAAATTATTCGTTGCCAATTGTAATTCTTTCAGAGAAAATATCCTCCATGTTGTCTCCTTTTTCCCTTTCTTCTTCCTGTTTGAATTCAAATCATAACTGAATCGGGTTACAAAGTAATTCCATAACAAAACATAAAAAACAGACACTTTTAACCTCTTCATATTGAATTTGTCTTCCAGCTATTACAGGAAGGAAACACTAATTTCAAATAGCCAAGGAATGCAATCAAATCTTAGGAACTATTTTTTTACCATTCAAAAATCAAAATTACATTTTCTACAAACCAGAACTATAAGTTACCAAAAGACCACAATTTCAAGAAATTGAAATCACAATACCAACTACGCCAAACATTGACCCATATGAAATAATCAAATCACATACCGATCTGAACCCTTAACACAGCAAAAAAACGGTGAAAACCCCATAAATATTTTTCAACACCGCACGCTCGAAGATCCTTCTCTGCAGATTTGAGCAAGATTTAACTCATCCCATCAAGCCTCTTCGTCGTTACTTGAGAAAACCCTTCTTTCTTTCTTGAATAATAAAGCCACCGACTTTAAAAAATGCAAAGAAGATGCTGGCAAGAAGCTGAAAAGCTTCTTCCTTTTGGTTCACCAGCAGAAATCTGCTACTTTTTTATTAGTTGAATAAGTAAAGCTTTCGAAAGAGAAGTTGAAAATCAGAAAATAAACTCATTAATGAGAAGAAGAAAGAAAAAGGTAAAGGTGAGATGCAATGTGAATGTTTGGTTCTGACTTCATAGAAGAGAAACAAGCATTGCTGCTTGCGATTGCGTTTTTGACATTTTTGTGTGAAACAGTGGTTGTGGGTCCCTTATGTTTAAGATTCTATATCTGAATTGTCCAATCCTTAATTTTGAGACAATGCAATGCAATTATGCAACTAACAAAAACAACTCTTTTATTACTTGTATCTTGTAATGACGAATCCTATTAATTGTTCATAAACAACAGCAAATTTTCTAAATTCCAAACTTTGGTGTAAAATATCAAGGGTTGAAAACTCTCAAAGAAAATTAATGAAGCTATTTAGAGATAGGCAACGCACCTCACGGTTTGCGGTCTGCAAAATCCAGTCTGGCACGCGCACATTTTATAAATGTGCGTGTGCCAAAAAAATGCACGTTTTTTAAATGTGTGTGCCTAGCTCGACACGCATAAAAAGCGTGCCGTGTCGGGCCAGTTCGCGTGCAAATGGATCACGCACGTTTGCACGTTTTCTATTTTTTTTTAAATTTTTTTTTATTATTTAATAAAAATCACAGTGTAATTTAAATAAAAAAAAATCAGGTGCGGGATAGCACGCACGGTTTGCGGTCTGGATTTTTTAGTCTGGCACGCATACATTTTTTATGCGTGTCGGGTTAGGCACGCACGTTTTCTGAAAAATAAAATCTGGCCCGCATGGTTTAATGTAGGCCGTTTAGGCACATTTGCACGTTTTTTTCGTGCGTGTCGTGCCTAGCCCGTTTGCACGCGCACGTTTACCTGTCTCTAAAGTTATTCGAGGGAAAAACTTAAATTTCAGTACTTCTTATTATTGAATTTGCTAAAAATTCGATACATGAAATATCGCGATACATATTGAGTAGTTACAAAAATAGTTTTTTTATAAAATTATAAAAGTAAGATTACATATATCTGATTGCAAATTCCAACTTAATTAAAAATATACTATTTACCTTGTGATAGTCAAAGCTATCAAGGTTGAGGGTAGTGACCATCTCTCAATTATCAAT
>JAOWBN010000006.1:308243-324245 GCA_028565015.1 Pinguicula moranensis | reverse complement strand
TAGATATGGATCCTATCAGGTCGCTCTATCTGGTGAACTGAAGAATTAAATAATTAATTAGGTGTGACATAATTGACGAAATATACGGACGAGACTTAATTGGTTTTCGGTGAGACCACCCAATTCAATTGCAATTTAATTGGATTGAATGGGATTAAATTCATATACTTATTTGCAATTAGGCTCGAATTAAATTCGAGCCCAACTGATTGTTAAAAACAATTGGGCTTCGAGCCCAATTGAGATTTAAATAAGATTTAAATCTATTGGGCTCAAAAGCCCAATTCGAACAATATAAACATTTGGTCGGCGACTAAAGAGATAAGGGATTCTCAGACTCTTCCGCGTCGTCTTCATCGTCTTCGTTCGCTAACGAAAGAACAAAACTTTCCCAACCATTTCTCGTAGTCGATTTCGCCGGATTCGAGCCTAGCAGCTCCTTCCTTTCACCGGGGAGTGCACATGGTAGAGAGTTTCATCTATTGGGACTTCATGGTTCACAAAATTCCATTCGGGTTTTGACAAATTTCTGGCGATTTCTTCTGTCTCCGGCGACAAAGAGGCACATATGGCTTCCTCTAAACATATAGAATACGATCTACACGTTTTTGGGTCCGATTTCACAAGTGGTTCGACGTTGAAAATCTTCAAATTTTTTAGAAATTGGCCCACATCGATCCTACATCTTGTATCCTGGATGAGTAAGAAACAGTCAGTTGTTGCTCATTCTACTTCTGAAGCTGAGTATAGAGCTATGGACCTGAGTGTTGCTGAGATGATGTGGTTAAGGTCCTTGCTGGAAAAGTTGAAGATGGATGTGGGAGCATAGATGCAGTTATGGTGCGATAACAAGTCAGCTATCAGTATTGCCAATAACCCAGTCCAACATGCCAGAACCAAACACATAGAGATTGACAGGTTCTTCATTAAAGAAAAGCTAACCAGTGGGCTTCTGGAGCTGAGACATGTGACTACTAAGGACCAGACTGCTGATTGTCTCACCAAAGGTCTTAGTGCACTAGATTTAGAAAGACTTTGTAACAAGATGGGATTGATTGATATATTTCGCCTATCTTGAGGTGGAGTGTTGAACAATAAAGTCAACAAGAGCTGCCAACAGCAGCTCCTTGAAACAAGGAGCAGTCAACAGCAGCCCTTTTTGACAAAAGCAGCAGCTAGTAGTGCTTCCCACGCATGACAAAGTGATGTTGTTTTGTTGTTTTCATGGTTGTAACTCTATAAAACCAAGTGTACTACTTGAGAACAATATAGATCAAATTCCTACTAATAGAGTACCTGCTAAGATCCCAGATCATTAGTCTCCTACCAAGACAACATGAGGATAAGATAGTTTCGTTATTTGGATTCCATCCGACCTGGAAAACCTCCTCCCTATTAAACAGTTAAAGCAGATTGTGTTAAAACTGCATCAGGGAGAATGAAGAGTCTAGTCATGACCAAAAGCTAAAAAGATTGCTTACTTGTGACAACCAAAGGTATGAAGAGCAATAGAAAGCTTTCGCATATCAAATAGTTTTACAGTCTTGTCTGTCGATCCCGTTGCTAAAACCCACTCATTAAATGGATTAAAAGCCAAACAGTTTACCTATCAAAAGACATGGGAAGTAAACTTTTCATCCGGACCATGAAGAATACAAAGAGAAAAATACAACAATCGATTCAATTAAGATTATGGAAAATTTGAGCTGAATCATCAGTATTCTCAGTCTAGATTATCATGCAAAGAGAACCTCATTTTCCTCTGAGTGGCTTACTTGTAATATGAATTCCCTGGCGTGCAAATTGCTTTGTTCCCCCAACAACTTCCATACTAATGCATCGATTTTGTCTTATTTGTGTAGCAGCTTCCCCATTCATGCACTGAGTTGTTTTAATTTCCCTATATATGACGACAGTTGTTTAAACCTCGTCCACCACCTTTCACTTTATGACTTCAAGGAAATACTCCAACCCCATTTCATTTTAAGATAAATTTTGATGACTGTCTAAATAAGATCATATCTAGATTATGAAAGTTTAATGCAGACCACATCTGTGCCATTTCCCAATAATTAAGTGATTTTCTCTCTTAGGTTTTGCAACTAATTATCTATAGAATTAAGAATCAGTTAATGCTCTCAAATAGGCGAGAATTACCACATAAACCAAATCCCTGGCTTATCATGCAAATAGAAAAAAACTCATACTCCATCCATCTCCAAGGGATGATGGAATTGGATCTTCAAAGCCAATAGCAAAAATGACAACATATGGGATAGATGTTCTTTATGCTTCATGAGTTACCAACAGAAATTCAACTATTTCTCTAGCTCTAAGCAATCGAATTAGACCAACCTCACTTTGATGAGCAACTACAGATTCTGCAGGCTTGTTGACTGAGGCATTACGAAGATCCCATATATGCAGATACTGATCATCTCCTACTGAACCAAACAGGTGTTCATGCCGTAGATGCCATGCTACATCTTCAACAACACCTTCATGAATCTGCCCTTAGCACATGGAAAAGCAGTAATATCAATGTTTAAATCTGAGACTAACAAATGCCCAGGATAAACTATCTGGCAACAGTAAGCATGGTTGTGGATAGAGAATTTATCAAGAGATTCCCATCCCATCTAATGCTTATCCACTTTATCCAGTATATAATGAGACCCAAATAGGAAATGTAAATTTCACTCATTTCCATTTGTACCTTAAATATCTGCATAGCATCGAGAGCCTTATTCTTCGGAGCTGCATTTATGTCCCACAGGCATATTTGAGCATCATCAGAGCCACTTAATAAATGACCCTGCTTGAATTTGCTCCACGATAAGCCATACCCTTCAGTACTGTGACCCCTTAGTCTCAAATCAGGGTTACATGTACCATCCCAAGCTGGCTTAGACAGATGTTTGCTATAATCAAAGACATAAACTTCTGCACTGACTGTCTTAGTGGCAATAATAAATGGGTTTTGGGGCATATAACGAGCTCGATTAACCTCCCCATCATGATTTATTTGCTGGATAATTTGCACCTGAAGAGAAATTACATCAGTTGAGCAAAATTTTGTGAACCTGAAAGCATTATATCGAAAGAAAATACAATCAGCACGCAAAATGTCGGTGCGTGACATGTCAACTAGGAAACTGAATCAAAAAATTATTGAATCCTGCTTTAGGTGCAATTATCCCTCTTCTTAATAAGTCTATATGTTTGCAGGAGTATACATAAAAGGCCAACCTTTATTCCAGGTTAAACTTTTTGAACAGTAAGCTGTGCAAGCAAACAGTTTATCCAAGTCAGCAGTATTTTAAATCCGAAAGTCAACTGATATGGGATATTTCATCCTCTAGTTCACGCATACATGAATTGAAGTGTTGAGCCTCCCACACCGATTGTGCAAAGAGAAATTGATGAATTTAAATAGTTGGGACACACATCCACTTGGTATAAGGCCCTTTTGGGGTAAAACCCCGAGAACAAACAATATCATACCAATGGATGTGATGTGGTCCCGAAAAAATCCTAACATGAAGTACTATCCAAAATAACCTTACTCAAAGAACAGAACTTTCTATACACTACCTTCCCGTTAGCACATCCAAATCCACCAAATTCAGAGCGGTGATCATCGTAATGACGGGCATCGTTCTCAGAATCATCCAGTGGCAACTGCACCTGTCCAAGCATTAAATAATTCGGTTCATTCTCCGACGTGTGTGTCCCCAAAATCATCTTCTGCACCGAATAATCCTTCCCCTGCGGCTCTTCCCGGTCTGGCAGCCACTCCACCGTCAGCGACGGCCACTCAAGCGCATGAGTGATAACCAGATCGTACAAAAACGGGGTGTTCTTCTTCCAAATCTTGTACTCTTCGTTTATCAGTCGCTCCTCAATCTCCCCCCTCATTTCATCCTCGACTTTCCCCATTCTCACAACTTGAAACTGAATGTGAGGTGCTAATGTCTATCATTCAGAACCCAATTCAGCCTGAGAATTTTGTATTCATCTGCCGGTTTTTTGTTTAAGATTCGGCTTGCGGTGGTGAGAATTTTAGCGGATTTGAGGACAAATGGAATGGAGGGAACTGGGAAGAAGTTTAATTGTTGAGAAGGTCAGGTTTTGAAAAGTTCATCCAACTATGAAGTGAAAGTACTTTACTTTGATAGTATTGGGCTTTTTTGACTTGACCCAACTTTAATGTAAACTAGTCATCTGTTGGGCCTTGATGGAAGAGAAACGCCCATCAATCAAAGCCTTTTTTTAAACTAATTTGCTCAATTTTTCTTTACAGCCGAACAGAGGAACACATGAAACACAACGCCTCGTCCAACACAGTCTAAATTAACGAACTTGCAAGTTGCAACAACCCACCCACTCACTATTCACAGTTGTCCTACAAACTGTAGTTTACTCGCTCTGTCACCTAGCTAGAAGAAAGGAAAACCCAACCAGCAAAACTCTGTGTGAGCTAGTACGAACAACATAGACATCAGGCAGTGGAGTGCTCTCCAGCATCAGATGTTTCATTCTCCTTGATCTAAGAAGCTAAAATTCTAAGCTCTCAAAGTGCCAAAGGGTAGACGGACATCATGTTGCTTCAGTCAGTAACTATAGTTGAGCGCAGCTGCAGCACCCCAGTCGTTGTGATGGAGGCAGCCGAAAACGTCTGAAAAATTCTGAGGGGCATACCACGTACTTACTGTTTTCTCCTAAACGCCTGTTAGTTTGCAAGTAAACCAGTGTAGGGTTCATACTCGAATATACCTTATCAACTATGATGTTAATGAGTTGTAGCCTACCGCATGGCCGAAGTTGAATGTGGATTCCTGACAAATGGATCCTCCAACAGTCGAGCTGCAGTGGGGCGATCATCTGGGTTCACTTGCAAGCAATTGAGGATAAAATCTTGAGCATCTCTGGATAAGGCATTAGGTATAGGTTCTGAACAATGCTTGCATCTGACATGGAATGCAAAAACAGATCCTCGTAAAGACAATCTCGTAAACATTGAGACAGAAGGAGTCATATATTGCAAAGTTACATCAGTTGGTCAACTTACCCCTTCCAAGTGAGAATATGGAATTTGACCTGTTCACATTTCCAACACGGTGCAACAAAGGCTCCATATATCAGCAGCAAGACCATACTTGCGGTTCTTGCGATTGCAACCTGAAAGGATATTTAGAAACTTCAGACATTGGATCGATCAAAAGAGTAACAAGTAGAATAAAATAGAGACAGGAGAAGGTACCTCTGGAGCCATCCAAAATGGTGTCCCTTTGCATGACTTGATGTCATTCATACATTGGATCGATCTTTCGAATCTCGCACCTAAGCATACCAAGATTTGTTAACTCACAAAATCCTCTCTTAGTAGGTTCGTATTCATCTCTCGAATTTCGTGCGGCCTACTAAGAGGCTCTTGGGTTGCATCAGTAATATCATGAAATCATCACACGGTGGCACCTTTCCCATTAACACTCATCTCTCGAATCTTGTGTTCATGGTACTTGGTGTTGGTTTTACCATCTCTTAGCTAAGTTCTCATATCTTGAATCTCGAACGAAGCCTATGTAAGAACAAATGATCGTCAAGTATATGCTAGTTAATAAAGAAGCGCAATAAAACCTAACAACTAAACATCTTATCTAACAACTAAACATTTAAAACAACTCTACAAAAATACACAAATAAGGTTGTCCGGCGATAGCAGTACTGGCGAAAAACCGTTGAAGCGATAGGCGAAAGCGGCAACCGAAATGCAATCTATTATATTAGTGGAGGCGATGGCGGTAGTAATAGCGGCTTTTTGCTACTGCCGCGAATACCGTTATTATTTAACTTAAAAAATTAAAAAAAATTAAAAATATAAATTCACGCAGCGTGTCTATGTTTTTGAAAGAGTGAATCACGCTTATACACGGCAACACGCGACGCCTAAAGGGCTTTTGGCTTTCACTCTTTCAATTTTAGAATTGAGAATTCTCTGAAATCAAAGGCGAGTTGGCCGCTCTTCGCCTATTCCTTCTCCAGTCTCCTTCGTCTTCACCTTCAGATTCAGAAATCAAGTGCGTTCTCTTCTTTAAGATGCGAGCGACTCTTCTCGTCTCCGTAGTCTTCATTTGCCTCCCTCCTCCGCCAACCGCCGGTCACCTGTATTTAGGGTTTATAACTTAATTTTTGATTTTGATAAAGTGCTACATCCTACAGAGTACTTACGTATGCTGTGATTTTTTGCTTGTGTGTCTATGTTTTTGAAACCATGTTGATTGCTTCTGCAGGGGACACCTTTGTCAGATGATCAAGGCATTTACAATCGATTGACTTGGTGGGACCAAATAGATAATGGCAAGCAACTCACTTAATAGGAAGTTTTTGACAGTTATATCTGTACTCCTGTATGCCTCTTTCTTCATCTTTTCCTAAATATTGATTAGCATTTTGTGATGATTAGTCATGCCTCATTCCTTCACTGAAATGTTGTGTTGCATTGTAAATCGCTTGTATCAATTTACTCTGGAATGGTAATGAAAGTGATCAGCTTGAAGCTGCAATTACCTGTGAGTGCAAACAGATGGTTTCATGAATTGACTTGGCTCCTTTGAACTTAAATTTCCTTGTCATGTGATGGGCTTCAATAGTACTTGAGATTCATTGAAGAAAGAATTGTTAGTTTATAGAGTACATAGAAGGAATCTTGTGTGAGAAGGGGAAAAGGTGCTACTAATTTTTGTGACTTGTCTTTTTCCTTGGGAGACATATATATTGTTAAATTATGTCTGACTTTGTCCTCATCTCCTCATTTATCATACCCTATAATCTAGTTGCTATCTCTCATGGGAAACTCTAGAATCCTTTCTCTTATAGTGATAGATGCCTGAAAGAGATTAAGTGGGCACTATTTCCAAGCCGTTGATATTTCCCTGCATTAAGTTAGTTTTGTTAGTCTAAAGAACCTATACAGTAGAATTGGTGGCAAGTATACTTTCATTTCAGGAGCGATGGAGGCACATGTGGTGATTTTGTTCATTGTTTTTTCAACCTTTTTTTTTATAAAAAAAAACTGAAAACATAATCAAGGGTGACACTGAATACTCATTAATTTATGGGAATTTCAAGATGTATCTTGTTTCATTGTAATGGATATTTTATTTTTATTCAAAAGTTGTTTGATAGCTTGACAAGATTTTATTTTACTTTTTAGTGAGGATGGTGCAAAGGAAGCTTTACTATGTAGTTATAAGCACGCTGCAAGTGGATTTTATGCTAAGTTGACTCCAAAGCAGGTTTCTGAGCTCTCATATAAGTTTTTGTGCTTGAATTTTCTGCTGCTCATTCATGATCTTTCATTTTCTTTGTGGAAACTGGAACATGTAGATAAAAGTATTGAGTGAGTTAGTTGATTGATGCTCTCATTTATAGTTTTCCATGTGCAAACCAGATCCAGATTTAATCATGCATGATGGCATGATGCTTCCGTGTGATTTTCTTGTCATGCATATATTGTAAAACTAAGCTTGTATTAACCTTTTGGCACAAGAAAATTTCATATTTGTAATTTGGTTTGGTCTGTGTTTGTGTTGAGGATGCTTCTCGACGGATTTGCTTCATCTTCACTGGTTGTAAATTGAAATTTTGGATAATTGATCTAATATTTATCTATAAATTCTTGGATATACATACGTACATACATATGCTGATATTCAGAATTGAGTTCGTGCACAGGGGCGGAGGCAGGGGGACCATGGGGGCCATAGCCCCCCAGAATTTAAAAACAAAACAAATTATATATAAAAAAATTATTTTTTTAATTTGGTCCTTCCTATGTTATATAACATATTGCATAAAATCTGTCTACATGAGTTGGTTGATAGATAGCTTATCGATCCTTTGGGTTTTAAGATCAAAACCCAATGTTGCACAACTATGTCATTTTTTTTACAAATAAAAAAACAAACTTGGTGTGTCCAACAAGATTTGAACCCGTGTGCATTTGGGAAATACCATTATATTGACCACTTGTCCATACTACATTCGATGAACATTGTCAACATAATTAAGTATTATGTGTTAACTAATTTGAATAGTATATTATTTTTTACAATTCTCTAATATAATTATTTTTCATAGTTCAATATTTTAGTGGATAGTTGTATCTGACATTTGTTATTACGAAACTGACTGAAAAATTGTTGTTGTCTCGATTGTAGTAACTTTTGAACATGTATATCCGATCGATATTGATAATAGAATAATCTCAAAAAAATTGAAAAATAAATTTGATTATTCTAGTTTTTACCGCAATATTTAAACGTGCATACTCTCGAACATGATTTAACCCGATCCTTCCTACTCTATTCAAACCGAAAAAAATTTGCCCCATCTAATTTCCTGATTCCGCCCCTATTCGTGCATGGTTGGTATTGTTAATTTTAATGATGGATGTAAATGTAGTTGGTTGAATTACCATGATTTTCTGTTGGTGCAATGAATTGCACACATCATTGCATTTCACTTTGATTTGAAGTAGCTTGAAATGAAATGTCACAAAAAAGGGCATTAGGAGCTGAAATATTCAGTTTCTAATTTTGTTTTCTTCTTAAATTTCAAGTCTGTTTGCGGCATTTTGTTTATCTTTCCTCATCGCATCTTAAAGCTATTCCATTCTTTTTTTGCCACCTCAACTTTTTATATGTTGATTTCAGGTTAATGAGCTGTTGAAAGAGGTAAAGAAAGAAATGAATTTTCTGTCGAAGAAAATAACAAAGGTCAACAAACTTTGTCACATGACGCTGCCTCATCGAGTGCTGCACGAAGATTTGATGGTTGCTAGATATAATGAGAAAAAAATTCTAAGGGCCATAGCTAAGCATCTAATTCTTGATGAATTGCCCTTTAGGATGGTTGAGAAAAATGGGTTTCGTCGACTGCTTCGAAAGCTAGAGCCCTGCTTTTTGGGCATCTCTTGACAAACAACGACGAGGGATTGCTTGGCTGTGTACCTAGAGGAGAAACATAAATTGAAAGACAAGATGCTCAAATCAATGCCGCGCATGTGTTTAACGACGGACACTTAGATTTCACTCCAAAACATTACTTACATGTATTTGACTGGCCACTTTATCGACCATAACTGGGTGCTACACAAGAAAATTTTGGCTTTCTGAAATATCAGTGATCATAAGGGTACTTCAATATCGAAATAATTGGAAGATTGTTTGTCTGATTGGGGCGTGGCTAAGATGTTGACTATCACGGTGGATAATGCTGGGAACAACGATACGGCATTGAATGACTTAAAGAGACGCCAATATATCGTTTTAGAGGTACAAAGGGTGCCATTATTACGGACTATAGGAACATTCATGTGAGATGCAGTGCTCACATTTTGAATTTGATTGTGAAGGAGGGGTTAGATGAGTTGAGTCTTTCCGTGGAAAAGATGAGAGCTCTTGTCAAATATGTGAGGTCGTCTCCAAAGAGATTGGAGTCCTTTAAGCGATTCGTGGCAAACAGGAGGATGTAAGGGAGGCTACATTTTAGACGACCATCACGCATTGTTGCATCCGATCAACTTGAAAAATCAAACGTGCTTGAATGATTGGATAATTGCCAAAAATAGAGCACAAGAACATGCACAGAACAAAGAAAAAACCCATTCGACACATGGAAAATCGATTCAGCAAACACCGTCAGTCCAACTGACTAGTAGTGATCCAATAGGTAACTGAGGTAAGAAAACTACATGATCTTTGATTTATTTATGTGTATATATATAAATGATACATACGGAACTTAGTAGTAGATGCTAATACATTTATAATTAAGTTCAAGCCTCTTCTCTCCTCTCCCTCCTTTTTAATCCTAAACCCAAAAAACCCTAAACCTTAATTTTTTTTATATAACATATAAACTTTATATATAATATAAATTAATAAAATTAATGTAACTTATAAACTTTAATAAACTTATAAACTTTATATAACTTATATAAACTAATAAACTTATAAATAGTATAAACTTATATACTTATAAACTTTAAACTTATATACTTATAAACTTTTTATAAACTTATATACTTATAAATTTTATATACCTTTTAAACTTTATATAATCTACACACTTATAAACTTTATATAACTTATAAATTTAAAATAAAAATAAAAGTAGTTTGAGATTCGAGAGACGAGAACTAAGCTAAAAGTGGTAAAACTAACCTCAAGTACCATAAACATGAGATTCGAGAGATGAATGTTGTTGGGAAAGATAGAATTTCATGAGGTTAATGCCTCTTGGTAAGTCGCATGAGATTCAAGAGATGAATGCGAATCTACTAAGGGAGGATTTTGTGAGTTAGCAATTCTTGGTATGTTTGGACATGAGATTCGAGAGATTAATGTTTGTATACCACATAAGAAGAGCTATTACTCTAGAGAAATTAGTAACTAAAATAGGGAATCCAGTGGACAACTAAACAATCGATCTAAAAACTAAGTTGAGAAATTAACTTTCTAAGATGCATTAAGTGGTGAAGTCATTAGCCCTAGATCTTTATCCAAGAGAAGTTATCATTTACATTCTTTTTATTAAAACTAAAAAAAATACTAAAAACAACCCATTTGTGTTGTATGTTTTAATTATATGTATGCTCATTCAGTAGTTTAACAACCCCATGAATTAATCATTCGTCCAAATTGCATCAAGCTCACTAATTTTGGTACTTAACAACATACAATCCTCGAGGTTTTACACTCATTTTCATCACTCTATTACTTGTCCGACTTTTTACACTTGCAAATACGTTAACAAGTTTTTGGCGTTGTTACCCGGGATTTTTTAGTTTGATAATATCAATACCAAGTGAGTTTTTAGCTAATTGGACTTTTTTTAATTGTTTTATTTTCAGTTCACTTGTGTGTGCAGGTTGTGTATGAATCCATCGGAAGGTGAAAATTCAGGTTTGGGAGATTCGGAGACTGAAAGAACCTTTAGAGCAAAAAGGAGATCCCAGCTACACGTGCATTGTGGCAAAAATTCAAAGGATATCCTGGTTGTGGATTACAGCTAACAGATACGGCCAATCTTGGCCCTACTTTCTCACGGATTGGCAAATTAGTCCACTGTGTTGTATTTCCTTTTAAGCTATACCTCTAAGTGGCTTTTGTTGTTTCTTGTATGATTTTTCACTGATCATGGACACTTTCTTCTTTATTATTCCTAACATTTACTGAGTTTCTATAGCAAGAGATTGCGCACAAAATTCTGAAGTAACTTTTAGTGCAAGCATAGGTGATGAATACCGGAAGATTCTTATACCTCTCTGCGTTTATATATTGTTCTACCTTATTCTTTTTCCACTTCTGTGAGGTACAGGTTAGGGCGTTTGCTTCAGCATACAAATGACTCTACGACTTATACATCTACCATCAGTTACTCATCATTGCACTATGCATCTATTGTCACACTGGTGGATAGCAAACTGTAGCATTGGCTTGGAAAGGAGTTGTGTTACTCGCTTTAGCATCTCTATGAAATTTAAAATCTCCTACACTAGATCAGTTTGGTTGTGTCCAAAATGGCATTAAGCACAATGAGCTTAAAAAGTTCTAGCTGGGATTACGGATGCTCTTGTGATCTGTACAGCACAATGAGCCTAGAAATTTTGGTGACCATTGATATAGATGTGATATGTACATTGTATAGTTGGTTTTACTAGTCTACTTTCTTTGCTTTTGATCTGATAGATTGCTTTCTCGGAGTACAACCCCTTCTGTTCATTACAGGGATAACCCACCAAACTTAATTGAGTTGTGTACCAAGATCCCTACAATGGGAATTGACAATGTGACTGTCATGACATTTTGCTTTGGTGAAGAGCGGATGATGGCTATGATCTGAATGCTGAGTTGCTTTGTGATATACTATGACGCTAGGTGAGCCATGTACCAGATCACCTGTGGCTATACCAGAAGGGGTATGAGGAAAAGGCAGGATACCTAGATCATTCTCAAATATTCTAGCTAGTGGATATCTACTATGGGTTACAGTTCATAGTTACTGTTCATGTTTATACTTTGTATTTTCTATTTCTTTTACTTTCTCTCTTTGCACATACTCTATTTTAAATTAATGAAATTTGGCTTATCAAAAAAAAAAAAAGGTTCACCTTTAACAGTAGACCTTTTTTCTTTGAGTGTTTCTTCTCCTCCTTGACTTCATTCGCGATTACCACGTCATCCATGATCTGCCGCCCTTTTATAAAGGCCATATGGTGTGGGGAGATTATTTTTGCCATGATCGAGCTTAGACGATTTGCCAATATTGTTTTTAGGATCTTGTAGGCATATCCAATCAGCAAGATAGGTCGATAGTGCTCAATTCTCTTCGGGCAGAGTATCTTTGATGTTAATACAATGTTCGTTTTAGTTTATTCCTTTTGTCAGCTAGGTGTTTTCATGAAATTGTTGGATGAATGCTATGGCGTCTTTCTTCATTGTTTCCCATTGACATTTAATGAAGTATTATCAATAGCATTGAGGCAATTTAGCGTCTGGGTGGTAAATTGTATGTGGTTATAAAAGTCAGTGGCAAATGTTTTTTGAAGTGTTCTTTTATTCTTGCTTTGAGCTCAATGACATCTTCTGTCCATCGCCCACTGAGGTTTAACCCTCTCAGTTCATTTCTCTGTGTATTTTTTTTGGATCCTTGTGTGATAGTACTTTGTGTTTCCTTCGCCTTTTTTTAACCATACAATTCTGAATTTTCGATACAGTATGTGATCCTGTCGTATTACTTGGAGTTATTTTTTATCCTCGGTTTGTTGCTGTAACTCCAGTTCTGTCAAGTCTCTTCTTTCTACAATCTCTTCTCGAGATGCTATTGATTGTTGTATGTGTTATAGACTCCTTCCAACATGGCCGAAGATATTCCTATTCTAGCTTCAGAGTGTCGACATTAGATTTCTTAATTTTCCCATGCTATTTTGACGAAAGCTTCTAATTCTTTCACTTTGTTCCAGCAATTTACAGTACGGAACAAGGTCATCCCCCAATCAACTATCTCTTATTTTAGCATTACCTGTTGGTGGTTCAAGCTTTGCCTCTTCAATGACATTTGGTTTAGGTTTGGCCATGTTAGAAGCCATTATGATGAGAGGAGAAATCAGTCTAATCGGTTTGCTGTGGTATATCGCTTGTTTGTCCAAGTATAGCGATACCTCTGGAGTGCGTCCACGAACTTAGCGTGCCTTACAAATTGATCAAATTCCCTCATTTCACTAGTAGGGTTTAGTTGTTGCGATTTTCTTTGTTCTATGTTTCTCACAGCGTTGAAACCTACATAGAGGCACAAGAGCATGTTTGGGGCCTATTGTAATTTATTGATGATCTCCGACCATAGTAATTTATTTAAAGGTAGTTCGCACAGGGAATAGATGTTCACAATCATGACTTTCCATTTATTTGGTCTCCTAGTATTCATTGTAGGGGTGAGCAATCAATAATTGGTATCCGAAATAGTCATTACCGATGCCATACCAAAAGTTTTTGGCAATGGGTTTTCGGTATCGGTAATACCGAAATGCCGATATTTTTTTAAATTTTTTAAATTTTTTTAAATTTTTCTAATGTTTTTTAATAATTTTTACCAACTAAAAATTGAAAATAAAAAATAACGTCGTTTAGTGTCCAAAAAAATAAAAAAAATTCGTATTTTGATATTATCGATACCGAATTGGCAAAACCCGATACTGTACCAAAAAGTTTTGATAATGGTATTTTGATATCGATACCGAACCGAAATACCAAAAAAAATCAGTTTTCGATATTACCAAAAACTGATGGGAATTTTTCTCGCCCTCATTTAATGCTCATCCCAGCTATTTTCTACCTCGAATGTCTCTAGTTCCCAGACACAGAGCATACCCCCAGAGTTTCATATCGCATTTTTTTGCTCGTCAGTCAATCCCTTGTTGAGATTGAGGTCGATTTTGTTTCCTGGATTAACAACAGTTGTATTTCTGTTTTCTAATCATATATTTTATGTCTATTCTTTTTCTCATGTCTTCCATTCCCCACCCATTGTAAGTTGTGATATTCATAGATTTGCTTATTTTTTGACTTCTGTCTCAACCTGATCTCTGATCTGCACGATGTTGGTATGATCACGGACTTCCAGTTGCTCGATAATAGTGGATAGAATGGCAGGAGGCACATTTGATTTCATATTCATTTCTTAGCCTAGTGCTAATGTTTTTTTTATTCACGTTTCAAATTTAAGCATTCAATATTTTCTAATAAAGAAAATTTTAGGGATTGCTTTGCTAACTTAGTTGCGCGTTTGATTTCTATTCGTCTCAACTCAGCTTTCTCAGGAGTGCTCGCCATAGTAGTTCATCGTCTTTCGGAGCTGGTCTTTCTGTTTCTTGGCATTCTCTGCCACAAAGAATTTCTTTTTCCCGATTTATTTTAAATTGATGGTCTGGGTCATTGAGCATTCCGGGTGGTGTCGACTGTCTAATCTGCTTTCAAAATTGGGCTGCATATATTTGTTGCAGGTCTTATCTGATTTTCAAGCTTTGGCAGCGGCCCATCCAAAGGTTGGGATGGGTTAAGAGACTCGGCCTCAGCCAACACTATTTCTTTAAGGATTTTTCTGCCCATGTACAGCGGTCAAGTATTTGTAGGTGGCATAATCCTGGACATTATGTAGCTCAGTACCGGAGGCAACACAATACATTTTTCTGACTGGTTCACCGACGTTTTGATGCCCAAATCCTACAACGAGCTCAAGCTCTCATATTGTACTAGCCTGATCAGCTACTCAAAACCCCAAGGCAAGGAAACAATGTCTGCATTTTTGAGATGTTCGAACGGATTGCCTCAGTCGCCTTCCTAACATAGGGGATTTTTCCTTCCAACGACACTATGCAACTAGCCGTTGTATTTTCCTCTTTCGTTGACCTGTCGCCTGCCTTGGTATGTGGGTACAGTTTGATGGATTTTGATTCCTGCGTTCACCAGAGTCAACACCGGGAAATCAATCTCAGTGATTTTCCGACCGAGTCCTTCCAATACCCCTTGCGGATCTTTTCACCTGCCACTTTTTTGGAGGTGGACAAATTTTTTCTTCCTGAACAAAGATGTTGACGATTTCTTTCCCAATTTCCACTTCGACAATGCTGGCGATCCTCACAATTAGGGCTTTGCCCAGAAATAAGTCAGTATTGCCGATAGTGGAGATTTTGCCTTTATGCATCTTCCAAGTCTGTCGGCCACCTTGGAGAAGAAGCGCTCATCCCAGTAGTTGAGGGGTGTGCCATGGATCCGGATCCATGTGGCACGATCGTACCATTTGTTCGTTAACCCATTTCTGAGCCTTTTACCCCCCATCCTATCTCAAATCAACTGTCTTTGATTTGAGATATGAAACCGTCTGCCATTCAGCCTCTGTTGGCTGCAAGGATGCCGACAAGAGGCCGTCATCCGGTGGTTCAGTAACAATGATGTCTAACATTGCTAGGAATTTTTTTGAAGAAGGTTTGTATGTGATAGAAGATTTGCAGAGGAGATGTTGCAGTGAAGGAGACGATATCTTACCATATTACAATTTTCTCATGGACCCATCCAACTCATCTTATTATTTTTTAACATAAATTGACCAAAAAAATATAAAAAAAAATAATTTGAAAACGGGACATGCTGTTCCTGTTAGTTTAGTGTGACCTAGAGCATTGTGCTCTTGTTTGTTTCATGTATACTGGATGACTAAAATCATCTTGTTCCTTGAGTTTTGTATATTATATTATGAAGCATTTGGGTTGATGACTCAAATTGTGAAACTTCATAATTTTATCAAACTCTAAATTAGTCCATAGTCTTAAAGTCATTAGCAAAGGAACAACTAGATGACTAAATGACTAGCATGTGGATTAATGCGTGATCATGTTTCACAGATCATTGATACGTGGTATCTGTTTAATCACATGAAATA
>JAOWBN010000006.1:279756-301403 GCA_028565015.1 Pinguicula moranensis | reverse complement strand
TTTATTTTTATAGGTATATATACTTATGCGGAATCCGCGGATTCCGCATCCGCGTAATTTCGCGGAATCCGCAAATTTCGCATCCGCGTAATTTCGCGGAATCCGCAAATTTCGCATCCGCCCGCCCACGAAATTATGCGGAATTTGCAGGTTACGCATCCGCCCGCTCCGCTGCCCATGCCTAGTTTGAATGACTTATATAGCCACTAACAAACCCAAACTCAGAGTGAAAATAATTTATTGGGACCATAATCACGGATTATCAAACCCGATGTTAAGAGGGTCTGCGCAAAACCGGTCATTACTTGTTCCATTTGAACGCGCTTCGATTGAACAATATGTGATGGCTTGACCGTTTTAGTGGATTTTCTCGATTATTTTTGTACAATCTTGCAGGAAAAAAATTATACACATTTGTTAAAAAATTCATCTGAAAATACCTCCCGATCATAGATGGTGTCTGCGATCTGTTAGAACGCAACAATTTTTCAAAAATTGCAAATGTCATTAGCGACATCCTATTTATATTAACAACATTTGCGAGTGAGATTAATCGTAATTAATCTCGATCGATCCATTGTACCGCCGTGATATTATATAGTTGATGACGTTAACGGTATAAATTTTTATTGCCAACGTTGTCTGCGATATAATGTTGTCTGGATACCAAAAATATCTCTTTCTAAATCAAATCTGAAAAACGGACTTCTCTTCTTCCGTTCTTCTCTAAAAAATGATTAGACTAAGGGGGTGTTTTGTGCAGACCCTCTTATGCTTATAATTGGATTATAATGATTTTTTTTTGAAAAAGTGAAGAGTTATTTTTTGAAAAAAGGTGATTATAATTGGATTATAATTTTAAGAAGGTTGCGCAAAACAGGGCATAATTAGAGATTCTAAAAAAATCTACAATGTATAAAATAGGAAAATATTAATTAAGCTAATTAAAACGCTGGAGATAATATTTTGTTAATATTTTTTGAATACTTTCGTGTTTATTATTTTTATATTTTAAAAATTATTCCAGCTTTTTGAAGTATTCATAATCTAAATGATATAAAACAAGGAAATGTAATTATTAAGTGAGAAGTTAATAAAATAATGCCAAAGTGCTAGGTTTTTTTAGGGAGTAGTGCCGCTAGCCCAAATTACAGGCAATTTGAGTCCTGCCTCTTAAGCCATATTGCGTGACCCCGGGGATAAGGTAGCCAGTTTGACTAACCCGCCAACCACCTACTTTGGTATCCTTCGGGCCTACTGGACCCTCCGACTAATCCAGAGATGACAGGGCCACAATCTTGCCCAGCCAGTTTTGAACCCCCGACCTCTTGACAAGCCAGATGATCAGGGAACCGCTGCGACAAGCTACCTCGTCAAGTGCTAGTAGAGTAGAGTTTGGGAGCCAAACATATTTCTCTAATTATTTTCCAGCCTTCTAAGTTCCAAGTATTTGTAATATTGCCCCAATCACACTTCAGCCTTCAGGGGTAAAAAATATATTATATATTTCTGTGGGCTTTCTTGCAAATACATTGAAAAAGACAGTCCTTCCTGCCAACCCTGATTTTTAACAATCCATCACTAACGAAAAATCCCCAATCTGTTCAGTGCTCGATAAAATTTCAAACAAAACCCTAGTCTACAAATTCTTGGTGTAGATCTCGAATTTTTTGGTTAATTCTATCCGAAGACCATGTGAGTATACTTTTCCTTGTCAATTAGCGTTGTCCCTTTTGGGAGCCGGGTTTGTAATTCGGGTCCTTTTTTTTGTGGATAACCATGGTGTTTGTAATTCATGTCCTTGATTACCGTTTTCGTGGTTTATGTTTTCATTCTTTATTTTTATGCTGAGATAGTTCTGTTCTTTTAGTGATAAATTTGTTTTCTCCCTCTATGGCGCGTTGTGGGAATGTGGAATTTAGATCCAGTTGGCTGTGTGCCTCTTTTGTTTTTGAATAGCAATGGTTGGGACTCACCGATCATGTCTCGCTGTAAAGGGATAGCTTGAAATTTAATTTATTAGCTTGACTCAATTTTACTGTTTATTCAATGAGTGACTGAGTTACTTTTTCTCTTAATACAAAGGGAATATGATTTTCATAGGTTTCCATATCGTTACGCTCTCGTGTTCAAGAATCTAAAATTCCGTACTTTATATTGATATAGTTCATTTATCCCATTTATTGGATTGGTAATGTAAGGCTTGCGGACTTTGTCCCCTGTTCTAGCAGTGTGATATGTTGAAATGCCTGAGTTATTCAAGCATGTGACTTAGGGATACATTTAGTTCCTGAGTGTCAGAGTGATACTCGCCTTTGATTTTTTTTTTAATAATGTGGTGTAACTGTTAACTAGCTTCCATAAACCAATATAAGGACCAAGGAGGAGCCTATCCAGTGGAATTTTGTTAGGTCCTTCATTCGGAAGAGCGTGTTTAGAGAAAAAAAAAAGGACCAAGACAACTCACTGGAAGTCTTTATATTAGAATCAGATCCATTTAATGGCTGCTCTTCAGGCTTCAGCCGTCTTAACTTTTTTCATAAAATCTATATGAACATGCTATTATTGTTGTCAGTAGTCTGCTCATGACTAGTTAGAAAGATGTGATGGTCCCTGTAGATGAATGAAGTATATGATGGTTTCTGGGATATCACACTGCTTGCCACTTGTATCTGTTTGCTGTACCAGCCTCGTGACTGTTGTATGAAGTTGTATGAATGAGTATTGTGGTTAAGAAAATTCATAATAATTGAATGGTGATTTGGTCTGTTTATGAGTTCTTCAGTGCACTCCTACGTTTTGTTGTAGATCTATAATGGCTGAAGTTGACCACCACAACACTGAGCTGGAACAAGATCAGGAACTTGAATATCAGCCTGAACTTGAATATCAGCCTGAACTTGAGTATCTTCCTGAACATGAATATCAACCTGAAAATGAACATGAACTTGTGCATGAACTCGCACATGTTGATAACCATGAAGAAGGCCAACAGGACGTGGAAGATGGAGTTCCACTTGAGAACTTCCACCATGATGAGCTGAACTATGCTGACGAACCTGCTGGTGGAGGTGGTGAAAAATGGCCAGGTTGGCCTGGAGAGAGCGTTTTCAGGATGTTGGTTCCAGCACAAAAGGTCGGTAGTATAATTGGCCGTAAAGGAGAGTATATAAAGAAAACATGTGAAGAGACAAAATCACGGATTAAAATTCTTGATGGTCCCCCAGGAACGAGAGAAAGAGCTGTAAGTAGAAATTTTTATGTGTTATATTTGCCCATGACATGTTTAATGCGATTGTGGCATGTAACAGTTCAAAGTATCAGCCAGCATCTAGGAATATCAGCCTTGCCAATTAAATGATATCTATTGATTCCTTACTTTTTCTGATTGTCTCTGTTAATATTGGGTCTTATCTTTGGACTTTGGTATATTAATAATTATGCATTGTTATGAGATATCAGCTATAGTAACTGGTTAGTCCTTTTATATGAGATATATATATTTTTTTGGTCAGTTTTTATATGAGATATTATTATTATCTATAACAACTGGCAATACTACCGAGTCTTTTATCACCTGAGCATAAATTTGAATGCATATTCATTTCTGCTTACTCTATCTATAAATATAAAATCTCTATGTACTGGTAAGATAATTAGTTATGTGTTTTGCATTATTAATATGTTTTCGATGGGAACTTGGTTTGAAACTAACTTTTTGTGCAATAAGGTCAACACACTAATGAGATAACTTGTGTCTCTTTTGCTTATCTATTATTTAGTAGTTTTCTGTTGAGCATCATATAAACAAATCTTAACTATATTTTCACCTTGACTTGAACTGTGATTCTGGAATTGACCTTTAACAACTTCACATTATGTATTAATCACTTATGCGCACTGGTAATTGAACATGAACTTTTTTGGGAACCATAGGTCTTATTCTTTTCCCTAGATTCTTGTCATTGTATTTTGGCAACAAATTGGTTCTATATTAGCATCTCCTGCTTCTGGTTAAAAAAAGTGGCACTAGAATGACAACATTTTGTTCATAGTGTGACTCATGCTGTTATAAGCTCCAATTTCATTTAGACAACTTAATGCGTGGGTTGAATTTCAAATTGCTAGTCGATGTATTTCAATTGTGGAGCACATAGTAGACAGATTTTTCAAAGCTTTAATATGTAACATCTCTGTGAGATGTGCAAACCTATGCCTTTCATGTTGTACAGCAAGAAAAGTCATTTAACCCAAAAATATATATTAAGGAAAGTCGATAAGAATTAAATAATAAGGCTCATAGTGCATTCCTCTGAAATTCCAATAAAAAAATACATTCCTCTGAATTTTGAAAAAACTGAGTTACATTTGAGGATATTCAATGGCCAGATAAAAATCCCTTCTCAAGTAACCTTATGTGCTGTCTCCGCCTGCAGTAGGATTCTAAGAAGAGTCTAATATGAAATTGCAGGTCCGCGGCATAGCATCTAAAGCCCATGAGGAGGATTCCTTATGGATGTAGAGTTTTCAAAATAGATCTGGACTGAAGGTTGGTGATTTATTAGGTTTACTGACAGTAAACAAGGCAAAATGAGGTTCTTGCCCTCCCTCCCAATGTCTTAATGTAAATGCATGAGTCTAAAAACATGATATACAAGCAAGGAAAAACTAACTTCATACTGAAAATGTTGGTTCTCCCTAAGTGACCTTTTTGTTTTCTTAAAATGGTTCATCAAGTCTCCACTCAGAATTTACATAGTTCTAGACCCAACCCTTTTCTTGTGGTATCATTATATCACTTGATTCTCCTACCAGATGTCTTGATTTAGACCTTAATCCAAGAGTTTGTATGCAATGATCAAGACTAAAGCAAAAAACTGTATTTGAGCAGTTATTTCTGTTTTGGATTCAATTGACTGCCATACCACTAGAGAAATAAGAAAACAAGCAGCAAAAGAAACACATTGATGACATGTCCATAAAAGAGCCAAGTCTAGGATTTTTAGATAAAATTGTAATTACAGTGATAATAAAATCACATAAATTAATACGTTTCCAGCAACTGTACAATTTTTCGTACATTAATTCATGTAACAGTTATTTTTGTATAAGAACTTTGATTCTTGAGGTAACAGGGCTTTAGAAGCCCATCTGTTTGTATTTCTGTAATCAATAATATGGCCTTAGTATAACATGATTCAAACGTGAGAATACATGTGCGAGAGCATAAGCAGATAGTGGTGTTTGGGAAGGATATTTGAAGTGGTGAGCCATGCCCGAGTTTTAGATAGAGGTATCTTTGATATTATGCAGACATAATACTGTCTGTTTAAGGAATCAAATCGAGGCTACAAATAAGAAAATTTAGATTTTGGTTCAGCGGGGTGAATAACAATTATGATAAGGCATTAATTTTATACTTGAATTTCCCTGAGCAATAAAATCTTGGTTTTTATGCTATTATGTAACTTAATCATGTGGTGTTCGCCCATAGGGAAGATGCGATGCTGCCTCAATAATATTGGAACTGCTATTTTAATGTTATTTTTCATGTCTACTGGCTAGGGGTAATTAGTCCTGATTAAAGTAAATAACCATTGGATGGAGGAGCAATGTCCAAAATTTGAAAATTTAAACAGTACATTAAAACTGTTGGACATTTGGTTAGCTCTTTCATTAAGGTTGCCGCGTTAAAAGAGTCAAGCAACCTATAGTAATGGTAGTACTTCAATGAAGTCTGATATGTCTTCATGTCTACCGCAATGTTTAGATGTGACCTTGTTGTCATTTTCGTTTTTATAAAAACTTCTCATAGAAGGGTCTCCATTCAATTTTACAAGAACAATCTAATTCAATATGTGATGCATCAAACTTCAAATGAGGAAATTTAATGTGTTAATAGCATCCGACACTCAAATGCTAGTAGTTACATGGTTTCTATTCTGTGTGCTAATCCTGAAATATATCTGTCTGCTAAAACTCATAATCTAAATTATATTTGATTTAATGCCATGTAGAGCAGTTATAGTGGGAAATAAAACTAAAATTCTCATTGTGTGGCTATCATGCGACATGTCTTTTGATATCAACTTTTCTTGATAGGTTATGGTATCTGCCAAAGAAGAGCCCGATGCTCCACTGCCTCCTGCTATAGATGGCCTTCTCAAAGTGCACCGGCGAGTTGTGGAGGGCCTTGAGAATGATTCTTCTCATCCTCTGCCAGGTGCAGGAGGCAAGGTCTCCACAAGGTTGCTTGTACCTGCAGCCCAAGCAGGAAGTTTGATTGGGAAGCAAGGAACTACTGTCAAATCTATTCAAGAAGAGTCTAATAGCATTGTTAGGGTTCTTGGATCAGGTTTTCCTCTTTTCACTTTTTTTGCATTATGATATTTTATTTCTTCCTCTGGCTGTTCTTCTTTCTTGTTCTTTTACATCTCAGTAAGCCTTAGTGGTCTTTTCCAAAGGCTTCCTGGATATTCCACTGTTCATGGCGTACCTTACCTTGTAACAATCATGTAATTTATGGCTTAGAATTTGGTTCTTCTGAGTAAAAAATGTTTGTATGCTCGGTTCTTGTTTTGGAACTATAATCTGCATCCTTATGCTGTATTGTCTATGTTACTCCATAAAGTGTCTCTTGCAATTACTTTTTTGGCCGATTTTGGCGCCTTTCTGATTCAGAGCTATCTACTTTTTGCTTTTCTCTAAACTATTTTCACACTGTTTAATCTATCTGGGTTTTGTAACTCTAAACTTAACTTTTGTCTTGGATCTCTCATCACTATCAACTCCCTATGGATTTGCATCCTGGATGCTCAATTTCATTTCCATGAATTTGGGTTATATCTTGAGGTTATGACTGCTGGTTGGCAGTTACCGATATGATATATATCAAACTGTGCAATTAATCTGTTTTGTCATGTCAAATCTTGGCGCTGAAATTCGGGTTTAAAACAAATCAGGTTTTGGTCATTTGAAATACATTGACTGCTTCTTTGGTAAGTGAATGACACCAGCTAGGTATTTTTGATAAATCACTAACTAGATTTTCACATTATGGCTGCTTGGTTGCCGACAAAAAATTAGTTTCCTCTGTGCGCTTGGGATTCAAAACTATATGCTGAGACTAAAAATAGCATTTTGGGGGGTTTGTTTAATAGAGTTCGTTAATTCATGTCCATCGTTGGATAATGCCTTCCATTTGTAAACCATGAATTACTTTTCAACTGTATCAGTCATCTTAACAGCCAACGTAGGTCTAAATTTTGCAGTGAACTTTCTTGTGCGCCATCATCTTTCTGTATGGGCCTATGACTAGTTCTGCATGTAGTAAATCATTGTATTCTAATAGCGTCTGTTATCCCATATTCGTATATATGCACAACTATGACCGGTTATCTCACATATTATTTATATGATGATTGCAGAAGATCTCCCAGTTTTTGCTCTTCCAGATGATAGAGTTGTAGAGATAGTAGGCGAGCCTGCAAGCATCCACAAGGCTATTGAGTTAATTGCTTCTCATTTGAGAAAATTTTTACTTGATCGTAGTGTAATACCCGTTATAGAAATGCTAGTGAGTAAGCCTTTTCTTTTAGAATCAATTTGGATCATCTTTTGATCGTTTAATAATGTTTGTGGACCTTACTTCTGATGATCTTTTAGATGCAAACTCCGCCGAACCCTCATATGGAACATATGCCTCCTGCCCAGCCTTGGGGCCCGCCAACTCAATCTTTTCAACCAAATGCACCTGGAGGCCCTGGATATGGAGCTAGCCCACATTTCATACCTCCTCCTAGACAGTTTGACAGCTATTACCCCCCTACTGATATGCCTCCTTCAGAGAAACAAACTCATCATGGTATCTCGGCTTATGGAAGAGAAGGTCCAATATCATTGCATTCATCATCTGGCCAACCAGCTCAGTCAGTAATCACTCAGGTTGTCAATTTCTCTCAGAAATTTTGTGCATCTTTTTTATGCTGACTGAAGTGAATAAATGAAATTTTAATTCTGAACCCAGCTCCAGTACATTGAAATGAGACTCTGGGTTTAGGGGTTGCAACATAAAAAGTTTGGTTGGCTTTAGTTTTAATGGCTATGACATCCTTCATTTTGCAACATCAGCTGGGAATGTAGGAGAGAAAAAGTGAATATCCATCAACAGTGTATTCGCTCTATAATTGGAAATTGACAACTTGCAGGTCACTCAGCAAATGCAAATCCCACTATCTTATGCCGATGCTGTAATTGGTACACAAGGTGCAACTATAAGCTACATCCGCCGGGTTAGTGGTGCTACAGTTACCATCCAAGAAACAAGGGGAGTCCCTACAGAGATGACAGTTGAGATTAGTGGAACTGCTTCTCAAGCCCAAACTGCTCAGCAACTGATCCAGGTAACATTGTAATTGCCCATCCATTGAGTATATTTTTCTTAGATGGGTTAACATCAAGCCTGCAGCAGTGCTGGTTTGTCTTTTGTTCTACTCGAGTTTCTTGTACATTTGTTTTGGTATGGCGGCTGATGAAGATTTTTCTAATTTACCGGCAGAATTTCATGGCCGAAGCTGCTGCTGGACCACCTCAACCGCAGCATCCTTCGTCTGCTGACCAAGGCTACAATTCTTATGGAGTCCATGGCTCGGTATATACATCTCAACCTTCCAACCCTAATCTTTCCCAATCCGGAGGATATGGCTCGGTTTATGGCTCCGGATATGGTTATTGAGTTGGATGTAACAAACATCTTGTTATAGTAAGCTTAGCTCGTCAACAGAGGGTAATAAACATTCCATGATATTTGCCCCATTTATCTATTTGCTTTCGCAGACACTCAAAAGGGTAAGAAACAGCACACATAGGCTCTTTACACTGGGATCAATTCTGAATTGGTCACTTGTACCTGTTTCCATTATGAATCTGGATACTAAAATGTTGTATTGGTGCTTGTATTGAATTATGAATACTGTTTCACGTACAGAGCATGAGATGGCTTTCTTTGTTTCAGGACAATTTCCTTAATGATTGACTTTTGTAATAAGTTTTCTTATATTTATTTGCTGTATCCTCGTATTATTGCTAGTATTGTAATACCAAAACTTTGGTAAATGGTACAATGTCATGGCGGATTTAGAAAAGAAAAAAAATAGTGGGAAGAAAATTTTTAGGGAATTTTTTTTTATGCGGGCCCCTAATTTGTTGGGAGGATAAAAATTTTTTTTTATTAGTATATTTAATTTTTTTTGAGGTTTAAATATATTATTTGAATGAAATATTGAACCTAAATACATTAAATTTTTTTTAAGCATATTTAATTTTTTTTTGGGGGTCCAAATATATTTAAAGGCATCCAAATATATTTGGGGAACCCCCTAAATCCGCCCTTGCAATAAACCATCCCAAAAGTATCTAACAAACAAAGAACCTCCTAAAATTTCCTAAAATTCCATCTTCAAGCAAGAGATACCTCATTGTTGCACTTACCTGTGTTTATATGAAAATCGAAAATCAATTTTTATTTTTTTTGACTAATTCCATTCCCGACTTTCGATTCTAAACCATTGTTTGGTGGTAGAATGAAACAAAAATGGAAGTAATTTTTTATTTCTGAACTTAATCGAAAATAAAATTAAAAATGAAAGCATTTTTCTTTTTTCAAAGCTGGATAAAAATAGTGAAGTAAATCAAACTTAGTCAAATCGAAAATGAAAATTTCATTTTCATTTCCATTTCAGCTCCTTCATCGAAAATCGAAATTTCTGATTCCATCTCCGAGTTCCAAGTTTCGAACTGGATAAAAAAAAACAGAATTAATGGAAATGAATTTTTATTTCGATTTGAATTCGGAACGAAAATGAAAATGGTTATTTCCGTTCCAAACTTCTGACTAAGCACCTCTACACTTACCAAATCCATCTCCACAAAACACTATGGCAAAGCAACCATAGTTTTTCCTATGTATATATACACATACACATACATGCATCTGACTAGCAGAACCACAATTACAAGCAATCTAACAAAGAAGAAAACAGACCAAAGAAAATGGCAAGCGGCCACGAGGTGGAAGCACTGCGCCTAAGCATGCAGCTCAGGGAAGGCACTGGAAGCTAGAGGTTGTAGAATTAGGCTTCAATAAGAATGTCAGCATCATTTGACTAATTAGTTTTACTTCAACAGGTTTCATGAAGGAGCAAATCAAGGGTTCAACCAAAGGATGCAACACAATAAGAGTGCCTGAAAAGCATTGACAGCCAAAAGTAACCCATTCCTGAAAAGGGTCAAGATACAATCACTAAAACCACCCAACCACCAGGTGACAGAAGTTTAGACCTGCAGAAAGAATTGGATGAACCAGTGACTAAACAGGGTCTGGATGGTAATGAAAGGTAACCATTCAACCATACAATGCACCAATGACAGATGAGATTGCTTGCAGTTTTTTTTTGATGAGTAATTGCTTTCAGTTGTTGTCGCCCAGTATCAACAAATTGTTCCCTTCTAATGTCTTTTGGTCTTGATTACCAAATCAGGACCCATTTCCCTGTTGATGTGAGCATCCCCTCAAATTCGTAACAAAAGACCAACAAGAAGGAAAAGGCAAAAGTAGTCTCATTTATTTTTATGTACATTCATCCCTGTATCCCTAATAATCTCAGGGACGTAGAACCAAAATCGTAAGCATAGTTCCGGCACCACAGGTGACATCACTGCCGCTTTCTCGAACAGAAAATAATCTGGAGAGGACTTTTAAATGCAGGACTTTATCTCACTTTTCTGCTGGTAGGATAAGCATTGGAATTTTCACTTTTATTCGTTAAATATGTATCCATTGTCATCCAACCAGAATTCCTATACAAGATTTACTACTCATCACTGAATGAACCAGAGGTAAAATGCTGGATTCATGGTATAATACAACTTTCCGGAAACAATTATGAACCCTGCATTTTTCCCTGGATTTCGTTTCAGATATGCTCAAATGCAAATCATTTTAATGATTTTCATTGCTGAACTCAGCTGCAATTCCATGACTTACATAAATCTTAAGGCAATTTGAAAAGTAATAACTATGTCACAGCATGGAAACAGAGATCATTCACTAATACTAATACTAGTTTCACCTCAAACTCCAGAATATCTTACTGACGATGGCTTCTTAGCATTTGCAGCTTCAATATCCATTTACCTTCTCTGAAGGCTTCCTCTTTCTTTTCAGAGGTGGTTGTTCTCCGGCGTCATCTGTAAAATGATTGAAATAACTTCAAAAGACTGGATAAATTGCTTGATTGTATGTCATAGGCGGAATACTCAATAGGCACATGTATTCTCGAAGAATCTAATCCTGATCTTAATTTCATTTCCTAATTTTTCTATACTCATCTGGTATGTGATTATATGTCTACTATGCGAAAGAGTGATTCAGGGTTAATCTGGTTAGCACATAACACGTGTGCAATCAAGAAAAGAGCATTCATTTGTGAAAAAAAATTAATATTCATCGCATAATTCCAGTTTAATATGACTTGTATGATTAATGTGCAACCGACATAAGCATGATTAAGAGGTATTCCATGTCTCATGAGAGCTCATACTCAACTTTCTAGGTTCCTTTTACTTCAAATGTGACAGAGCACAAAATGTTAAACTGCGTTTTCGACCATTTACGGTGGCATATTTATCCAAAAATCCCTAGCCTCCGGCTTATGGTTATCTAAAGGCAATGCACCTAATCTCTTTTTTTTTTTTCTTTCAATGGCAGTCTCATTATATGCTGAAACTCGTACATTTAGTTTTATGATCCTGATAAGATGGAACCACTTCTGATTCAATTTACTGGGAATCCAACAAGAAAATATCCAACCTTCAAGGGGACTGGATTCCTGGTTTGCCAGATGACCATTCAGCTCTGTGCCTTCTGAAAGTGGAGATACAGAGCTGCTTCCATTACCCAACTTTAAAGTGCCCAAAATAATTCTATCCTGATGCTCAGGAACATCAGGAGATGGTTCAGCAGGCAAGAATCGTATCTCATCCTGTGACATATCTGAATCACTAAAGGCCGAATCTTTCTCAACTGTCACGATGTCAACTTCCTCATCTTCATTGTAGTCTGAATCTTTCACCTGGAACAAATAAATATTTTAAACAAGAGAAGAGAAACTGAAAATAGAAGTATTATTGTCTGAGTATTTACTAACCTTTTCAACTTCGGGAACTAAATCAAATTCATCTTCTCGTTCCACATACTCCTCATTTTCCTCAAGCTCTTTAAAATCTGGAGCAAAGGCACTCCAATTCTCCGTATAATCCTTGGCCCAGATATAAGCCAAGCCAGTCAAGGAAACTGAAACAACTATAGGATGAACAGGATGCCACACTAAATCTACTAGCGCCTCCTTTGGACCTTCAAGGATTTTCACGAGATGTCCAGCCCTGTCCCAAATGTAGATTTTGTGCTCTCCCTTGCTTGCAGAGCCTCCAACAACCCACTCCCCATCACCACTAAAACATGGTGCTTTCCAATGCACTTTGGTGATTGAATCCTGAAACTCACGAAAGAGAGCCAGAAATCGTGATCCAACCGTCTTCAACTTTTCAACTTCATCTTGGTCAGTGAGGTCAGTATATAGATTATCAATTTCATTAACACCACTTTTCAATGGCAAAAGGTTTTGATATATTCTAATAGTTCTGTCATTTGAGTTTGTCAGAAGATACTGGCCATCCCTGCTAAATATAATATTCTTTATCACTGAATTTCCTGGAATTGAAACAATACCCCGAATCTGGATGGTTTTGTAATCTATAATTAGAATCTCTCCTTTGGAATTTCCCACGTAAACCAAATCACCGTATTTGTTAAAGCAAGCTGCAGTAGGTGTAAATGGAGAAGATCCTTCAGAATTTTTATTTCTTGATGGTGCAACCCCATTTTCGGTATCAGCTAAAGACACAGGAAGCACAGTTGTCGTTGCTGTGTCGAAGTCAACAATCATAGGGGCTGATGATAGAGGGCAAGCTAAGCAAATAGAAGGAGTGGAGGAACCAGGATGAAGACGCGCTTGAAGAGGCATCTGTTGCAAGGGTACTCTAGCAATCCTCTGCCCTTCCAAAACATCCCAAAGATTCAATGACTTGTCTGCAGCAGAAACAAGTATCCGATGGCCATTCTTGGACCAACAAATACTAGTTATGGCAGCAACACATTCCTTGTCCCTAAATTCTTTAGCAATTCCTCTCGTCTCAAAATCCCATATAACACAGCTTCCATCAGAGCATCCAGCTGTCACAAAAAGTAAAAAAAGCCATGAAATGATGGTGTGATGACTAGTAAGATGGAGGCATGTCAGTGGCACGCTGAAAATCCAAATGAACAACTAATGTAATACCTAGGTTGTCGTATATATATATAAAGGGTTGTTGGATATGACAAGTCAGGAAAAATCTAGAGATCTAGAATGAGAGAGGTGCCACATAGTATTAGGTGAAAGAAATATGATGGTTCTAAAGAGGGATTGGAGATCTGAAGGGGAGTTTATATTTCAAACATATCAATAATCTCTGAGATCCTCAGAATCATGGGTATATCATCAACTTCACATGACATCCCCGTATTATCACTAACCATATCTCAAGATTATTCTGATCTCCCATGAAACTATCAAGGGTGAAACAAGTTGACTATGAACAGAGCTGCAAGCCTTATGGTAAACTCAAATAGTTCAAAAAGAATATTATTGTGAAACAAAAAAAAATTTAAAAGCCAAGTCATCAACAAGAATCGAAGAGTATAGTAATCGGAGACTCTCGAAGCTTGAAATTTTTTTCAATGCGACATTTTTCCTACCACATCCAACCAGGGAATAGCACATCAAATATTTACTGTTCAGCAGCCTTATTTGCCCACACTATTGTATTTTGTATCAAGCTCACTATAAGAACATAATAAAAACAACGCCAAACCAACGAACTCAAATTGAGCTGTAGAGGACTCATGTAACCATACCAGCCAGAAGGGTACCGCGGCGATTAAAGGCAACGCATTTCATAATTCCATGCTCCAGATACTCCTCTATCACTTCAGGGAAAACTCCCTGGAGTGGGTCTACACCAAAAAAATAGAAATAAAAATAAAAACACAAAAAAATAAGGAAAAAAAGCTTAATAAAAGAAAATATGATAATCTTTCCAAACTACGAATATGCACCGAGAACTCAATCGGAAAAATAGATACTCACCAATGATGGCGGCGTTCATGGCGCACATAAGCTCCGAACACGGTGCGGATTTGAAAAGAAAACAGTAAAGTCCTGACGGTATACTGAGTTAAAAGAAACCCACCAAGAATATAACTGGGAAACGAAAGGGAATATGAGCAGAGAATTCAAGAATGCAACTTTTTACAATCCCCATTCAGCCATTCTCAAATTGACTGGAGAGACGAGGAGATGGGGTGCTTCTGATTCATACGGATTAAAAGGGTTTTCCGAGAAGCGGGAAGGAAAGAGTGGATCGCATGGGTAGTTCGGGAATTCGGGAGTTGTAAGAACAGCAGTGAACTTCAGGACTCGACGACTCGTTAGTTCAGTTGTTACCTTAATTTACTCGAACTCTTATTCTTTTTTCGATTATGTTTTCGAGCATTTTTCTAAAATAATAATTAGAGGGTGGAATAATATAAAAACTATCAAACTTACAAAAACAAATTCCCTGTCCATCCCCGGAACTGATAAACGAGGCTACCTCCGGGAACTCCAAAACCCTGAGAAGAAGTGGCGAAAAATAGGAAAGAAGAGAAAATTCCATGTTGCTTTTGTAGTCTCTTCACCTTCAATGCATTCGAGGCTGAGGATTTTCATATCTGGCGCTGCTAGAAAATCTGCGACTCTTTATTACCCTCAACTGGCGAAAAATCCTAGATGTATTAGTAGAGGAGACTGTGCCGATGTTGCTAGCGTTGAGAATTCTCGGTGGTTCCCCCATCAGAACTTGATTTATTACTCTGGCGTAGTTCGACGTGGGTTTTGTGCTTATGCTGTTGAGCAGTATTCGGATGACGAGCATGAATGCGATTACGAGAACCATCCAGTAAGTAATTTTCTGTTTTTGATTGTGGCTTTCAGTTGTTGTAATGAAATGTGTTTGGGTTATTGTTCGCGGGTACTTGTAGCAGATGGGGTATCTGATTGTAATTTTTCTAACTATTGTAAATGGCATGACGGAGATGGACACTAGTGCATCATGGTATCTGTGAAATATGGAAGTATTTTATGTGGAAAAGGTGCAATCTTTTCACGGAGCGTGGAGTTTCAAACGTGCTTGAATTAGCAAATCGCATGTTCCTCAATTGTTTAATTTCTTGTTACCAGTTATAAATCGCATCCAATCACCAATTTATTAAATGCTTGTTGTTGCAAGACCTAAATTTGAATGGTAATCTCAGCTACAGAATTAAGTTTCTCAAAGTTGTATTCTGCAGGCCTCCTCATCTGTTGCGAATATTGATGAGTGGAAATGGAAACTTAGCATGTTGGCACGAAATGAAAGGGATCAAGAAATCGTTTCCAGAGATAAAAGGGACAGAAGAGATTTTGAACAAATATCCAGACTCGCCAAAAGCATGGGGCTTTATTGGTACGAATTTGAAGTTTGCTTCTTTTTTTACTAAACTTCTACTATAGCATTCCTCGCAACATTCTTCAGATGTTTCAAATTTCATTTTCCAGTGAAATGTATGGTAAAGTGGTAGTTGCAAGCAAGTTTGCTCTTCCAAACTACAGGCCAGATCTCGATGATAAGCGCCCTCAACGAGAGGTAGGAGAATACTTAAATCGAACTGAGGGTTATTGTCATCTTTAACGCTTCATTATACCACTTCCCCACACTCTAGTCAGCTTAATACTGATGTCTGGTGCCTAAAAATAAATGATTTGCAATTGAATCGTCTGAATTACGAATCATCCTGTTAGTGGTACGCCCCCAACCTGGAAAATTGCTTAGTAACTAACTATTTTATTTTTGTTTTATTTTTTCGTTCATCTAAATAGTTCGTGGTACTCCCTAAATAGATCTTCTCAAGTTTTTAGAAACCAACTCTTGCTGTTTTTTCAAAAGTACTGGAAGCTTGCTCCTCTCCACCATCAATGTGGACTCCTGTTCAATTCATAATTAACGCACTAGGATTGAGGAGGAAGGATAACTGATATTCTACTTCATGAACGCTATTTTACAATCAGGGTTCTTGTTAACTTACATCTTTAACACTTTCATCAAATATTTATACCGATTAGTCACTACATCATATTTGAACTGTATGCTTGCAAGACACAATTGTTTTTAATACTGAATTACTGGAGCTACATGTTCAGGTTGTCCTTCCATTAGGCTTGCAAAGAAGGGTGGAGGGTCTGCTCCAGGAACATCTTGACAGAACATTCATGAACTCTGAAAAAGCTGTAAGTGCTTCAAATAAGATGGAGGATCGTGCTCAAATTGAAGATGTGGAGCCTGATGAACATGCAGATTCATTCCTTGATGGATCTGTAATGGAGAAAGTCCTGCAAAGACGGAGCTTGCGCATGCGTAATATGCAGAGAGCTTGGCAGGTATGGATTTGAATTTGAGTATCATGTCATACGCATAACTGCTTGATTCATTCGATACTCCTGCACTTTATTTTGATGCCAAAAGAACTCCAATATGTTAACATACATCAGTTCATCACATTCAAATTATTTTCCTCAGCTTTTTTCAGTCAGTTTACTCTGTCAGTTTCTTTATCAGAGGCCACTCTGCACTACTTTATCTAGTCTTTCTGTTTTTCCTCCTTTTGCTTTTTCCACAACTATGCTATTGTTATATGTTGCTAAATTCTCCAAGTTTCTTGTTTTCAAGGAAAACTCTTAGTTACTTTTAATTGTTACCAACCTATGCATTGAAGGTTTTATAGTAAAGGGATTTCACAAAGAGTTAATCAATCTCCTTGTAGTCAAGAAATACAGCTCTATCTTTATATCTTGCATACTGGAACTCGTTGAGAATTTAAAAGCCAAGGGAGTGGGAATTGGCACCAGTATATGAGTGCTGGGATAATAATCAATCGATACCTCCTTAAAAAAAGTACCGGGATAACTAGTTTCATATTTTAAATGTACTCTTCCTATTCCAGAAAATAATGTCTTGTTCAACCTTTGGTATGAATGAAGAAATGTAAACAATTCAAAGCAGTTTTTTAAGTTTCCTTTGAAATCCCAAACGAACTAACCTAGTTATCGCAAGGCATAAGCAGATAAGAGAAAATTATGCTATTATAATAAGGAAAAATCCTAACTTTAATGTGAAGATCATGATACTCGGTTTACTGGTAAACTGTCTTTTTCTTCAAGTATAGACCAGACATTATGCAACCGATCGAAGTAGTATATTTCTTTCTGGGATGCTGAAGTTTGGCAATGTACTATCTGGTATTGACTTCTGAAGTTCACCTTTACTTTGGATTTTTTATTTTTAAAATTAAAAAGGAGGTATTGATTCAGATAAATATCATCACTATCGATTCAGATAAACCTTTACTTTGGATTGTTGATACCAAACTTACATTTTGGATCCTTGAAGTTGAGGTGGTTAAATGATTAATGTCATGTACGAGGCATGGTTCTTATGAACTTTACTGTGTTGTGATTTCTTGAGTCTAAATGCAGTTAGTATTGGTGCAGAATTCCATTGACAGTAACTTTTGGACTGTTGCTTTTGATACAGGAATCACCGGAAGGCTTGAAGATGCTGGATTTCAGGAGGTCTCTTCCTGCATATAGGGAGAAGGAAAGTCTTCTTAAAGCAATTGCGAAGAATCAGGTTGAATTTGAAAGTTCAATCACTTCATTTAAAACTTTCATTTACTGTGCAAGTAGTGGCATCACTTGTTAAAGAGCCAAGACATGCATATATTTCAGGAGAGGCAGCAGGCTATTAGTCTTCGATCTCTTAGGGGATGGTTTCACTATATTTTTTGCATATGATTTAAATATTTCTCACTTGTGGTTTTAATTAAGAGTTAACTTACCAATTCTTCCAATTATTTAGCTTTTCTATATTCTAGATGTGCCCTTCATCTGGGTGTAGTAAAATTTTACCACTTATGATTTTCCAGATGTTTGTTTTCTGTGGCTATGGTCTTGAATATAAATATGAGAATATGAGAGATGCCTTTTATTCTCAACTTTAATGAGTTAATCATACCTATTCTTTTCTCTTGTTTCTCTTGTTCCTCTTTCTAACAATAGGTTGTGGTGATTTCTGGAGAGACTGGATGTGGGAAGACAACACAGCTTCCCCAATATATTTTGGAGTCTGAAATAGAGTCAGGACGTGGAGCTTTTTGTAGCATAATCTGTACACAGCCTCGAAGAATATCTGCGATGGCTGTTGCAGAAAGAGTTTCTGCAGAGAGGGGAGAGCCTCTTGGTGACTCAGTACGCCTGCCTATTATTGTCTTTTGTCAAGTTTCTTTCATTTCAGATTTGCTAGTGTTATGTTTGTGAAGTTGAGTAATGGCTAAAATGGTGATCATTTCAGAACTTAATTCAAGATACTGTCTTTGAACATAGCTTATTTTTGGTAGGTTGGATACAAAGTACGGTTAGAGGGAATGAAAGGCAAGAATACACATCTTCTCTTTTGTACCAGTGGAATTTTGTTGCGAAGACTCTTGAGTGATCGGAACTTGGATGGTATAACTCACGTTTTTGTTGATGAAATTCATGAACGAGGCATGAATGAAGGTGAATTTATGTGCATATGGATTAAATATGATTCTTTATATGTTACATATTCTCATTTGACTTTTAACATGCATCACCTTTCTTTACCAGACTTCTTGTTGATTGTCTTGAAGGATCTTCTTCCACGACGGCAGGACTTGAGATTAATTTTGATGAGCGCCACTCTGAATGCTGATCTATTTTCTAATTATTTTTATGGAGCACCCATGATTCACATTCCTGTAAGTTTAAGTCGGAATAGATGAAATGTAGAGAACTTGTGTTGTCAAAAGTTTTAACTGGAGGATTGTTATTTTTGGATACAGTATGTAAAATTTTATGATATTTAATCTAAATTTGGTTGCACAGTTAAGGTTCAACCTCCATGAGCTAGTTCAAGTTGAGATTAATTTTCCATAATCTGCAACTTCACAATAATTTTTATAGTTCTTTATCCTCGTCTAGTAGAGTAAATTTTTAGTAGTTATTACTTGTTGTCTTTGCAAGCTTGTGGGTTGTTTTGGATGGAAAAATTTACTTCACCGGTGCCACTGACAAGTAATGGATCTCCTAAATGATGCAGTTGGGCTTAGCTTCTGATGACATTTTGTAATGATGATGCACTCTTTGAATATGTTTATCTTTTGCTTGGACGCTCTATTTTTCCTTGCACCAAGTACCATATGTTGAGAGAATTTTTATGTTGGTGCAGGGCTTCACATATCCTGTGAGAACCCATTTCCTAGAAGATATACTGGAAATGACTGGATATAGGATGACTTCATACAACCAATTAGATGATTATGGTCAAGAAAAAATGTGGAAAACCCAGAGACAACTAACTCCACGGAAAAGAAAAAATCAAATCACTGCTCTTGTTGAGGTAGGGAATTCTATTTGAAGTTACTCGTCTACTATGGGCACAATGATAATTTCCCTCAGATGCTCTTACTATTGGTTAACTTATTCCTTTGTTTGGTGTGTAGGAGACAATATTTTGGAAAATCCAACTTTAATCTTCTCTTTTCTTTTGTTCATTTGGACAGGAAGTTCTAAACAATTCAAATTTTGAGAAATATAGCTCCCGGGTACATGAGTCCTTATCATGCTGGAAACCAGATGGTGTTGGATTCAACCTCATTGAGGCTGTGTTGTGTCATATATGTCGCAAGGAACGTGCTGGTGCAGTTTTAGTATTCATGACAGGTTGGGAAGATATTAGTTGTTTGAGAGATCAATTAAAGGCTCACCCTCTCTTAGGAGATCCGAATAGGGTCATGATGCTTACATGCCATGGCTCCATGGCAACTTCTGAACAGGTTCATTTCCTGACTTCATAAATTTGTTTACGTTATGCTTCTCTTTTATGCATCCCCATCTGTACAAAGCTTCATCTTTTGGCTTCTATTGCCATCTCTTTTGGTGTTGAAGATAATATAGGACTTAGAAGAAAAAATACAGGGTAGTAGAGCTTTTATCTTGTGAGCGTCTAGTCATATAAATAATCTAACAAAACAAAACATACCTAGTAAATCCCACCCGTAAACAGGGTCTGGGGGGTGAGATGTACGCAATCGTACCCCTTCCTCAAAAGAGATAACTGACTGTTTCCATATAGAAGAAACCTTTAAAAAATTTGGAAAGAAGAAAAAAAGAGGGAAAAACTTTTAAACCCAAAATTTTAAGATCGGCTTTGCTTCTTTATTTTTCTTCTGAATCTTACATTATTATTTTCGTCTTTTTTTACATTTACATTTTCTGAAGCATTACTTTGTTTCCCTATGATTTTCCTGCTCTACAGAAGCTCATTTTTGAGAAACCGCCTTCCAATGTTCGCAAGATAGTACTTGCCACTAATATGGCTGAAGCAAGTATTACAATAAATGACGTAGTTTTTGTGGTTGATTGTGGAAAAGCAAAGGAAACCACATATGATGCCCTAAATAATACACCGTGCTTGCTACCTTCATGGATATCCCAAGCTTCAGCTCGTCAGGTGATACTCATCTTTCTTTGCTATTCTTCTTACCCTTTTGCTTTATTTTACTGAGGAAAGTTCGAAGCTGCCATGAAATACTTCTATACAGCTTAAATTAAGATAAAACGTTTGTTTGACTTACTTCATCCTGATACTGGTGTCTGTACTTCATATACTTGTCTGTGAAGTACATCATACTTTATGTTGGGGAAATTTTCAATTGCCAATAGGTGTTGCTTAAATATGTATGGTACCATTTTAGATATTGAAAGCCTTCATGCATTTAGTTGATTTAATCTATCAAGATTTCTTCATTTTTTCACGTCAGTTATCACTGTTACGATTAAGCCAATGACTCTTTCTACTTAATTCAACTTGTGTTCCAGAGAAGGGGCAGGGCTGGCCGCGTGCAGCCTGGTGAGTGTTACCATCTCTATCCGCGATGTGTTTATGAAGCTTTTGCTGAATATCAACTTCCTGAACTTTTGCGAACTCCCTTAAATTCTCTCTGCTTGCAAATAAAGAGCTTACAAGTTGAAAGTATCGGTGGTTTTCTATCTTCTGCTCTTCAGCCACCGAAGCCCTTAGCTGTAAGTTGTTCTTTCTCTTGTAGTTTCATCTTGCCAGCCATGGTGTTTGAGATATAAGATCTAGTCATGCAGGGTAACTCTTTGTTTTTCCATATGCGGTTGTTTCAATTGTGAGGTCTCAATGCTTGATGAGTTCGAAAAATCTCCCTCTCAAGTTTAATAGGGTGATGGTTATATTGTAGAAATAATTTATGCTTGATTCAGCAGAATTTGCTCTGACCGACCCCAGATATTTCTACTTTTGTGCAGCTTGTAAAGAGAGAGAGGTAGAGAGAGAGAGGGAGGGGGAGGGAGAGGGAGAGAGAGAGACGA
>JAOWBN010000006.1:236546-255227 GCA_028565015.1 Pinguicula moranensis | reverse complement strand
TGTAATCTTGTGAGACATTTGGGATTTTATTCCTTAGTCTTTTCAAAACTCTTTTAAAACTTATCTAAGACTTGTTTCGGGTTTTAGTGGCGTTTACTTTTCGAAACACACGTAGACTTAGTTCTCACCTCCTTTATAGGTGAAGGGTTAAGGACTCAACAAGTGTTTGATCATAGATCCTAAGGTTTGAATCAACATTGATTCTTGGGTCTAATCAAAAGTTGATTAGGTTCATATCAATAACATCTCATGATAATATTCAACAACTAAACTCAGCTGAATCATACGGGCGGCTCAAGTCTCAACTGGTGAACATAAGAGTTAGGAACATAAGCTTTCTTCATTTGAATCATAAGGGCTGCTCAAGTCTCCATCGGTGGTTCTAGATATCCAACCCTATTCTGCCTCAAATTTCTCCACCACGTAGATACGTAACCTTTAAACTTAGAAAAAGCCAACTTCACCTTAATACTTTCTGAAAAGTTATGGAGCTCAAAGATGTGTTTCATTTGTTCCTGCCACTCTAAGAAAGATTCACGATCCTGCTTAGTTCGGAACTCTATAATGGTCTGATTGATGTCTCTCGATCCTCATACTGACCTCTAACATCAGCATGTCATCATAATCAATCTCCTCGCCAACATTCACGGTCATGCTGCCACGGGGTCTGTGCCTATGATATTGGAAGGGGGTTAGCGCCATCCTCATTCCGTACCGAATTTGCGGCCTAATGTGGGAGAATTCTGGTTCAAACTTCAACCATGCTACGAATCAATGTCTCAATGTGAATCTCCAACTGACCATACCTATCCTCCATGGTGGCGAGATGGTCCTCCATCGAAGTGGAAGTTGAGCTTCCATCATTCCTCGCGATATTTGCATTATCTTGGTAAATGACCTATTTTACACCATAAACAATAAACAAGACTAGAAGATAGAGTTAGTAAGAGCTCACTTCTCCAAATGTAACCCCCAAAATTCACTCTACCCAATTTCTCTAAGAAATGCCTAGAAAATAGTGAGGGAACGTGTTTACTCGGTGTTACCACTATTTTTGTTCTTCAAATTCCAATTCTCATGCAATGAGAACAAGGATGCAAAGAGCTACTAGAGGATGAATATCGTACAAGAACATAGTCAACAAGGCTGTATAAATGACTCCTTAAACAAATAACTCAATGCAAATCAAGATGTAATTTAATGCTAAACACCCCATAAATCACGGAAACAACTCAAAAAAATATGAATTTCACTTTTGGAGAGGAAGAGAATGGATTCTTGACCAACATGATTTTTCTAAAAAAATGAAACATTTTATAATAAAATATATATTTTTTAATACAAATCTTGTACTGAGCATATCCCTACGAGGATTCAAAATCTAAAATTGGAATCAAAAAATAAGACTCCTAACTGTTTTTTTACTTATAGGGGGGCACATTTTTTTGACCCAATCTGAAAAAATCAAGAAACAATTAGATTCCTAATATAGAACTTGAATCTCGAAATTTTTTCTAACAAGAATAATTTAAACTTGGTTTCGATACCAAATGGTGCGCATTTTCGTAAGCAGGATATAAACGTGGAGTTGAAAAATTATTCTTTTTTTTTGTGTTAATCCAAAGTTCATTAAATACAATAAGAAGTTTGTACACTGAAAGAGAAATATACAAGAAGAAGAATAAATCAAAAGGAACCAAAAATGTACTATATCCCCCAGGAGACTCCAAGTAGATCTAGTCTTTGAGATTTATCTTAGTGCTTGCCTCTTCTTCCTACCCCCTTCAAGTATAGCTAAGGGTGATATCGTGCACGGCTCATCTAGCATCATAGAATATCACGGTGATAAAAATGGTGGAGAGATAAGTCCACATGTGGAAACTGGAGCTCCTTCCTTACCTGTACCACAATGAAATGACAAGATATTGAAAGCAACACATTTAGAGGTACGTGGAGGTAGGGGAGACTTGACCAAGTAGCTATCAAATGGGTCATCCTATCCTGGTGTCTCCATGTATCTTGTTCTATCCCAATACACAAGGGAAACGATGCTAGTATCCGGGAGGATTGATAGCTACAAATAATCCTCAGAACTCGAGGCATGTAAATGGCTTCAACAACCAATCAGATAGAGAGTAAAGAAATAACGCCACAATTCGTATAGATCTCAATCTCATCCATAGTGCTCGTTGAATTAGCTAGATTGAAGTCTGCACATTTACCTCGTTGCTTTGAAAGAGAGCTATTTCTTGCCTTCCAGATCCGCCATATCATGGCTAACCATATTGATTTCCATGCATTAGTGTTGAGGGCAACATGTTTCATCACTATAAAATCTTGGAGGGTGGGCAGGAAGTGTAAAGCTGCAATAGGTGGGGTGTGCAGATGTTGTTGTTGTTGGGGTAGCAGACACTTATGGATACCCTGCCACACATGAGAAGAGAATGAGCAGGTATTAAATAAATGTACCAAGGTTTCCTGACCTGTCAGACAGAGAGAACAGGTTGTATCCTACTGCTGGGGGTTGATGTGCCTCAGCTGGAGGGAAGCTTTAACTGGTATGGGATTTTGGCAAGCTCTCCATGACAGGATCATTTCCTTCATGGGAGAGAACTTGTTCCAAATCCTAGTGTGCTTTTCCACTGTCTCCAAAGAGTTTAATGGTTGGGCTGCCACGCACAATGCTTTGTAAGCACCCTTAACTGTGTACCTCCCATTAGTATAATGGTTGAGAAATTATTCTTGCACGAAAAAATAAGTAAAATTCGAAAAAAAAAAAAAAAAAAAAAAAAGATAGGGCATGCAACCCAACAAAAAGTTACATGAAATAGAAAAAATGGAAAGAATGACTATAGAAGAAATGCGTTATATCGTAGAAACCCAAATAAAAATTAAAATCAACCCTTAACAAACTACTGCGCTATAAACGAATGCACACTGGAGGATCAACACAAAAATCATAAAAGTCAACCTTTACATGAATCCAAAGACGATCAAGATACACACTAAGAATAAACGTTTCAACATCTAGGTGGTATGAGAGCTATGCAAGAACTTCCTGTGGCTGGCCGCAATCCCCACGAGGAAAGCATGGAAACGGGTCGGTGGCGAATCTAACATATCCCAATAAGGAATAGATGGTCCTTTAAATGGCAAGATGCATAGGAGTGGCAGTTAACCAGTTAGCAAAAGAGGAGTAAAACACGTCGTCCGTAGGCCGATTTTCTTCTTCGCCTCATCAAAACCTTGAGTTGCACTCAAGCGGTTTAATTGCACCCCTCGAGGAAATTAGTATGGAGAATCCTCCCTTGCAGAAGATGGGGGATTCTATATCCTGCAACTTGGACAAAATGGATACATCAAGTTCTCAACTTTCCTCTCCGTATATACCCCTGCCATGAACAGTAGACCCACCCTTCCACAGCCCTCTTCTCCGACATCCTCCTCTCCATCTCTCACCTACATATCCTAGATCCACTACTGAGCTCGTCCTCTTCCCAGGGATGCCTTACGCGCCCAGGAGGGCCTCCTAAATAGTCCCATCGAAGCATGATAAACAGTAAACCCGCACCCCTTCGTTGACGCTGCTCACCTAGCCAGAACATCCGCCTCTCCATCCTTAGACTCCTTCTTGTGCCTCTCATCTCCACTAGGGTAGCCTAGCTCCCCTCCTATCCTTTATCGTTCCTCACTTTGGCTTGTCACCTTTCTTCCCAGACGTGTCCAAGCTTTCTCCCAACTATTCTGTTCCCCTTGCTGGATCATCCCCTCCCATAAGCTGAAGAGGATTAGACAAGCTACCATTCAAGTTGGTAAAACTCCCCTGCTTCCTAGGAAGGAAAACTCTCAAAGCTATGAAGCTACATTGATCTCCTCTCAGTGCTCTGTTCATGAAAGACTAGGCCCAAGAATCCCATAGGTAGCTCAGGGTGAAGTTCAACATCTAACTTACTTTGTATCAAACTTCCCCAGAGATTGTCAGTTAGACAAACTGTCTAAAATTATGAATAGGCAAGGCTCTGTGAAAGAATTTTCAATTGCACGAAAAACTGGACAAAAATGGAACTACCTTTGCCTTTGTCCAGTTTACTGATAATATTGTGGACACTAGAGTCTATCAGCTTAATAACATCTGGTTTGGCTCATACCGATTGCATGCTAATGTTTCCAAATATCCAAGAGCCAATGCCTCTAAAAAACATAGAATGCTCTTGCCCCAATCTTTAGGACTAAGCTGGTTCAGATCCCAGCTAATAGTATGGGGCAAAGGCATTTGGCTGCAGCTTCCACTAGTAAAGCTCCTTTACTTATTCCATAGCCTAAGAAGCATCAGGGGTCAGACAATATACTAATATTCTCCACTTCTACAATAGAGCATTCTTGGCTGCAACATAGCTATGCTGGCACCTTTCTTGAGCTGGATGGTTGGAGGGACCTTCAACTTAGTCTGAAATCAACAGGCTACCTAAATATTAACATCAGCCTTATGGGATTGCGAAAAATCCTTATCTGGGAAAAAGAAGAACAAGACTTGAAGAACCTGATCAAACATGACTCTACATGGTTGGCTCACTGGGTAGCATATTTTCTTCCATCGTCAGGTTCTTCTTTGGAGCCTCTCCCACAGAAGCTCTGCTGAATAAAAATATTTGGTCTGCTACTTCAACTATGGAACTACCAAGCCCTGGTTAAGATTGGAGCTCAACTAGGCACACTAATCAAAATTGATGAGGCCACTTTAAATAAGCACTATATGGAAGCAGTCCAAATGTTGATCTCCTTAGGCTGGACTACTAGATTGGTTGAATCCCTCTATATCTTAGTGAATGGTTCAAAAGTAACTCTCCACATTTCAGAGCTTAGTTCGACTAGGTTTAATGATTTTTGGGGTTATGCGCCTCACTTGATGACAATGTGGACACCTCTAGTCTTCACACAAATGAGGAATCTACACCTGGGCTCTCTGCAAGTTCCAACCTTCACATGACTGTTAAGGATTAGGTAGTTGCGAGCTCTAATGAATTGGCGTCCTCAGCAAAGGTCATCACTGCTCAGGGGCTGCAATACTCAGAAAAAAGGTAAAGAGGCTATTGGAGCATCTCAATTTCTAGATGCTCCTACTACTTCTATTACTGCCATAGGCACTACCCTGCCTTGAAAACCTAACAAATCGCCATGGTGGCCTGCCTCAAAAACATTGAGCAGAGATCAGTTAGATCCCAATGTTGAAAGAGTTCCAGAAACGCAAGATGTTTCTGATTTAAATCCTGTGAAAGTGGATGTGTTTACTGCATGTAGTCCTAAAGATGCCCCTGTTCCTCAGATAGAGGTATTTATGTATTCTGAGGAGTGTCGTGAATGCTGTAAATCTCCACTGCCTTGTGTTGATAAGGTTCCCTTGGAAAAAGGTAGTCTTATTCCAGATGAGTCTGATAAATCCTTCGAAGAGGCTCCTATGAATTTATCTCAGTAGACTTTAGACCTGGGGCACTTAGATGTTCTCTAGCCTTTCCCTTCAACAAGTGTAGCCACGGATAACCAGCACATCTCATCTTCTTCAGAAGATTTCCCTCCTCTAAGTGCTGCAGATCAAGGCGAAGTTGCCATACGAAAAAAAGTTATTATCAAAAGAAGAAAAGGTAGTGGCCCAAAACAAGGAGTCAAACATGCAAGGAAAATGACCCAATCGGAGAAAAGGATATAGCAGTTCTAGAATATTGGATCTCCTTGTTGTACATCAAGAGATTCTTTTGTTCTAAACCTATTTACTGATCAATTAGAGGTAGAAGTTGATCGCACAATAGTGATTGGCAAACTGTTGGGGTTAACATATAATCCGGATCCTGCGCCAACCAAAGAGAAACTTATAAATATTAACTTCCAAATTATGAAGTCTAAAAGACCAGAGGCACTTGAGATGCCACGAGATTCCAAAGATCATATCTCTCTATGAAGATTATCACATATAATGTCAGAGTCCTAGGTGACCAGGGGGCAGAAGAGAGTGAAAAATCTTATCTTAACACAATTACCTGACTTTGTGAGCCTTCAAGAGACCAAAATTGAACTTGTTGATAGAAAATTATGTCAATGTTTATGGTATGATGTACACTTCGATAGGATTTACAAGGGAGCGTTAGGGCAATCTAGTGATCTGTTATGCATTTGGAATAAATCTACTTTTAATAGACTCAACATTACTTCGGGAGATGGTTTCCTAGTAGCTTCAGGAAACTTGTTCTTAGAGACAATCACATCTCATATGTTGAACATTTAGGTCCTAACGATTTTGGAGCAAGGGAGATCTAATGGAAGTAAATCTTGGATTTACATCAAGGTAAAGAGAAGGATAAATGGTGTCCTATTGGCGATTACAACGTTGTTTTAGATGCTTCAGAAAATAAAGGCACTTCCCAGCACTCCTTGGATCATGAGATCAATGCGTTTAGAACTTTTGTCAATGGTATGTTTCTTCAAGATCCGAAAATGGTTAGAAAGAAATTTACTTGGTATATAATGTCCTTTAAAGCCATTATTAGTCTTGATAGATTTATAGTGAATGATGCATGGCTGGGAGAAGATATATCCTAGACACAATCTGGCCTTGATAGGGATGACTCTGATCATTGCCACACAGCCCTTTGCTATAACTTCATAGATTAGGAAACCATTTAGAGTACTTGACTGCTGGCATGAAAATGCAGACTTCATTGCCTTTGTGGAAAATCTTTGTTCTAAAATAAATTCAGGGGGGTATGCTAGTTACAGGTTGAAGAAAGAAACTGCTAGACCAAATTGCTAATTTGGAAATTAAGGCTGAACAAAGTTGTCAGCATATTTAACCTGATCTGCAACTGATTTTGTGTAAACAGCAAGAACTTCATGTGCTAACAAGAAGCATTGACAGTCTTTATTTTCAGAAATCAAGAATGGATTGGATTAAACAAGGAGATGCCAATACAACTTATTTTCATAGGTGGATCCAAAAGAACATAAAAAGAAATTCCATCCAAGGCATTTTGGAGGGAAATACATAGTTAGAGGATCCGAAAGCTATAAAGAGGTGTTTCATACAGCATTTTGCGTAAAGGTTTTTTGAGGTACAGTGGAGCAGGCCTCAGATTCACAACATCAAATTTCACCAATTCTCACAATTATCTAAAGAACAGCTTGTGAGACCCTTCTCAGAAGCTGAAATATTGGCTGCTATTCAAGACTGTGGAAGTGAAAAGAGTCCAGGACTGGATGGTCTAAATTTAAAATTCACCAAACACTTTTTTCACCTCTTTAAATCTGACATACTGCAACTGTTTGTTGAATTTTACAAGAACTGTAAATTAGCCAAGGGTGGCAATGCAGCACATAATTCTCTGCTAGCCAAAACAGCCACACCTCTGTATGTTCAAAACTTTACATCTATCACTTTAATTGAGCTATTGCTAAGATAATCTCTAGTGTCCTAGAGAAGAGAGTTAGTCCGGTTATGAATGAGATCATAGCCCCTAATCATATGGCATTTATCAGAGGAAGAAAGTTGCTGGATGGTGTCTTTATAGCCAATGAGGCAGTGGATGAGCAGAAGAAACTAAAAAAAAGGCCATCTTCTTCAAGGTAGACTTTGAAAAAGGCCTTTGACATTGTAAATTTGATTTATCTGCAGTATGGTATGGCCCAAATGGGGATCCATCAAAGCTGGATAGGGTGGACAAAAGAACTACAAGAATCTGCCTCCTCCTCCATCCTCCATCCTCATAAATGGCAACACTACTAATGGTCAGTTTCTCCAGTGTCGTGGCTGGAGAATTGCCTCAAAAGTATCCTGAGTTGTACTACACGAGCTAAGGGGTAGCAAGTGGAGAGATCAGGGTCGAATCCAGAGAGAAAGGTAGTGAAATCTGCACTACTCTTGCATTGATTCTTGTTGCTGTCAAAACTCAGAACTGATGGGGGGTTGATCAATAAAATACTGAAACTATAACTAATGAACTAAGGATGAAATCTAGATGAAATATGAAGGAAAGAACACACTTCTACTGACCTTACATCCATGAGATCATGCTATAAAACAACTTGGATTATAGTTGCACTTATCTATTTTTCAATGGCACTTAATGTGTGTTTTTTAAACCACAACTTCTCTTCTTTCTGTCGTAACTCCTTGACCAGGTAATTAACACATTCAACCCTTAATCAAAGCCATAATAAGATCAATGAAACCTCATTAAGTGTGTGAATCTAAAGGCTCTAACTGAAATTCATTCCTCTACACATGATTTTTAGGTCCTCCTTCAAAGAAATAGACTAACCCCCCTATTTAATTGAAGAAGTTTCTATCTTATAAGGCTTAGATGAACTAACCATCCCCCTAAGTCCGTACTAGCTGATGGTTCATTTTTTATCAGTTTAGATGGCCAATCTAAAACTACAAAAACAAAAACATGCACAAGTGTTTCTACAAACTGAAAATCAATGCCATTGTGTTATTTTTCTGAACTTACACCTTACCAACTTGTTTAGGAAATCTCAGGACATCAGATCAGCATAAGAATGAGAGGTCTAGCCAAGCATTACTTAGAGCAACAACACGATTTCAGAAAATAGCATCATGGAAGCAATCTGCTCCACTTTGGTGCAGAAATCTTGCACTTTGTGTTTCTGATTTTTTCTGAAGGTAAGTACACGTTTTTTTTCTTCCTAGCTCGACCTACCTCTCCCCTGTATCACCTCTCTCTCCTATATATCGAAAACTGGTCAAGAACGATGAAGAAAATACAGATAAGTAATCCCTTGAAAGTAGGGATTACTTTGCCAATGGATAAGGAAACTTTCAAATCTATTTTGACTGAGTTTTTCCTTCATATTTCTCTTGAACGTGGCACATATATCTATGTCTATAAGTTGTATAGAAGCACGTGCAAGGAAACTCCTCAAGACTTCTAAAGAAAATTGTGATCTTCAACCAAACACCAAAACTGCCGAAACTGTTTTTTTTTTCTGCCCTACAGGCTGGTTGAGTTGATCACTTCCCGATTTTTTTCTGATCTTCTGGTCTGATGAAATTCATGTAGCAGAGCTTCAGTGTGTACCGGATCTGCATGTGAACATTTGGCTTCAGGTAGATCATGCTAAATCACTCTGATGTGCTTATGGTAGTCCATGGAAAATGCTTCAGGATCAACTTGGCCTGCTGCTGCATTTTCTGGTTTTTGTTCTACAACTTATTTTATGCTTCGTTGCAGCAGCCTTTGATCATGATCCTATGGGTTCATCTCATCAACAACTGAGTGGTTAGACAATTCTTGTTCTTCTTGAAGCTTGTAGATCGACATTGGCAGCCTTGATTAGGTGGTAATGCAGCCATTTTAGCTGAATTCTTAGAATCTTACAAGGGTGCAACACTCCTATCTAAAATATTACATAATAAATAGATAAATGCAACAATTCATGCATCATTTGCATGCTTCAAAAATGCTCTATCACACTAGAAAAATAGATTTAGTAAGAGCTCACTCCTCCAGATGTAACTCCCAAAATTCTCTCTTCCCAATTTATATCAAAAAAAGACTTAGAATATAATGAGAAATCAGACAAGACACACAGTTAGAAAGGCACTATAGATGAATCCTGAACCAAACAACTCAATACAAATAAGGAAGAAATTGTATGAAAAATAACCCAAAAACTATGAAAATCACTGAGATTAATCAAAACTTCATTTCAAGAATGGAAAATAACGTGTTCTAGACCAACAAAAAAAAATTCTCAATTTTTTTTTATTTTAAAAAAAAATATTTTATAAAAAATTATATGTCAACCAGGACTCAAAAGGTTAAAATAGAATTGAAAAACGAGACTCATAAATCCTTACAGATGACTCCCAAAGATAGATCCTGACAGGCTTTTTGGACTGAAAGGGACAATTTTTGAAAATCTGATCCAAAAAACAAGAAACGATTAGGATTCTAAATATATAAAGGAATCTTAAACAAGAATAATTTCAACCTGACTCTGATAACAAATTAAGTGTATCATTACCAACGATTACAAAATTCAAAATATTTTGAACTTTTTTTCTGACCTTTATAAATATCACACTCACCTATTCATTTCATTTACACTAATTCATATTCTAATTCAACTATTGTTCTATTATTGGTTCTTTCAATATCTTATTCTTGTACATTTTATTTAGCAATTTTCGAATTCCATTTTGTTATTGTACCGAAAAAAAGTTCAAAGATAATTATTCATTATTTTTCATCCCCTAATTTCGATGACCTTATTGATTTTCATGCTTTGCACAATCGTCATTTTGAGTTGGAAGATTCGAGAGAAATACAACCGGAGGAGGAAGCGGAAGAAGTTGCTCCAAATCCAAGTTCAACATATTCTTTTGCTTGTCGTCGTGGTAATCGTCCACCATGCCACCTACCCAGTGTCTCAAAATCAAAAGCGGACTGACGAAAAAAATGAGCAACTCCCATTTTTTTGCGGATTTTTTCAGAAAGTGGGCTCAACTACTTTTGGGTGAAGTGTCGGTTATGTGACAAAAAATTTGCTTCAAAAAAGTTACAAAACTTCTTTTTCATAAATTTATTTTGAAATGATTTTTTTATTCCAAAAAATTATGTATGCGTGAATGTTTATGTTTTTTATTTATAATTTTTTTTAAACAAAATTTTTATTCATAAAACTATATATGCATGAATTTATATGTTTTTATTCATATTGTAAAACGAATTTTTATTCCTAAAATTATTTATGCACACATTTTTATGTTTTTATTCATAAATTATTTTTCAACAAATTTTTATTTATAAAATTATTTATGCACCAATTTTTAAATTTTTATTCATAAATTTATTTAAAAACTTTAATTCATGAATTTTGTTTTCCTCATAAGGTGGAGGTTATCGACATTTGCGAGACATGTCCAAGGTAAACACCCGGTCGAGTTTGGATTCGATCCTACTCAAATCAAACTTTCTAGTAGTTAGGGTTGTAATGCCGATGGATGTGGAGGTAGAGGTACGTATTCTTCTAATAATTTATTTTGATTAAATCAAAATAAAAATAGAGAAGGGTTACTTGATTTAGTTTGTTCGGAATACTTTCCCTTTAGATATGTCAAAAATTTAAATCTAGAAAATTATGTACACACATATTTAAATCTCGTATTGACTAGAATTTCACCTAAATAACACACTAATAATATTGTTAAATCTTTTAAGAAAATAAAAAAATAATTTATGTAAAGTTTATTTATTTAGGAACAAAATATTTCTATATGAAGCGATTGATAGCCCGATCATTGGCAAATTTATACTCATATGAGAAAAACTTTTTATTGGATAGATAGTGAATTGAAGATACAAAAAAATAGCTTATAGGATATTTGATTAATCGCATACTGCACAAAATATATGCATCGTGATTATGCTAATATTATAACAATATAATTTATAATAGAGTGTATATCGCATTTATTTTAATAATGTCTTTAATAACGATGCATGTATAAATGATTTAAAAACATTATGTGATTCTTCTTTTTGTGCTTATTTTTTCATATTAGATGTATTTATCATATTATTAATTTATGTGTATAGGATGTTTTAAAATGTATTGATTTAAGCGTATATTTCATTATAAGACTATTAAATTTTTTGCTACTAAACCAAGCGTAATGATTAGTTTAAATTTTGTAAAGATAGCAATGTTATGCCCATTAAATTTTCTGTAAATGTGTCAACTCGTTGGAACTCTACTTATATTTTACTTCAACAAACCGTTTCTTATAATAATTTATTATGTAATTTTATGAATAATAGATACCAAAAAATATATATATCAAACCCATTGAATTTTGTGTGAAAAACTTTTAGAATAAATAAAATATTTTAATAATTACACAAAATTATTATCACACATATATATATATATATAAACTCACTTCACATTTTATTGTTCTGTTTGTGTTAATGTAGGAGTTATTATTATAATTTTCAAGAATAAACTAATTTAAATAATTATGTAGATGTTATTAGTGAACAATTGTGTAAGTATCTTCTAAATTTACCACTACTTAACCTTATTGCCACCATTTTAGATCCCTAAATTAAATTAGAAGTCTTAAAGCATCATTAAAAGATTATTATAGTGGATTCGTCAATGAGAATAATCTAATCAATTGTCAAATATAGCACCATAACTGCAGAAATAATTAGTTTGTTAAATGAATTGTATAGAGTATCAAACACATTTAGATGTTACTGTTCAAACTCGTGGTGGGATAGTGGTTTTAGTGGACCAACACTAGGAAAAATGAAAAATTAATGAAACAAATATTCAAATGGCTTAGGTCTTTATCAACTTGATTCTTATCTAACCATTACTTTTGAGATTGTTCAGACAGGTGAATATGATGAACCATTCAATTGGAATTTCGATATTCTTGGTTGGTAGAGGCACAAAGCACGAGATTTTTCGGTGTTATTGGCAATGACAAGAGAGGTTCTATCATGTTCAATTTTAATAGTTATCGTAGAACAAACATTTAGTAAGGGAGGGTAAATTCAAGATGACTGTTGTAGATCATTGCATCCAATCAACTTGAAATATAAAAAATGATTGAATGATTGAATAACAACGAAGCATCAACAAAACGAAGAAGAAGACTCATTAAACACATGGAAAATCAATACAGCAAGCACCCAAAGTCCAACTGATTTGGATTGATCAAACATATAATCAAGGTAAGAGAATTATGTGGGCTTTGATTCTTTATGTATATATATAAATGATACGTAGAAAAAATAATTATAAATGATAATTTATTTATAATTAAATTCAACTCACTCTATCCCATCAATTCCTGCTAGCTCCAGTGGTGAGTAAACTGACCTCATAACAATGAGGTCAAGGGATCGATACCCTGGAGAAGCAATTTTCCAGGATTTTACTTTCGAGTTGGAATCTCCACGGAAATAGTCTCTTTAGAGATAAGGGTACGACTGTGTACATCTCACCCTCCCCAGACCCTGCTTCTGGGCGGGATATACTGGGTATTTTTAGTTTGGTTTTTGGTTTTGGTTCACTCTATCCCCCTTTTTTCATAAGTTTATAAATTATTAATTAACAAACTTATTTATATACATAATTATATATTTTTTTGATGGGTATATAATTATATATAGATATAAATTTAGGGTTATATATCTAGTTCATAAATTATAAACTTATATATATTATATAAGATAGTTTATATACACATCCAAAAAATAATATTATTTTTAAAATATAAATGACAAAAAACTTTAACTAAAAAAATTAACCGTAAATCGATAATACATGAATCAGGTACAAATCATGCTGGAACCATACCAAAATCGAATGAATTGGAAATAAAAATTGGAAACCGAAATTGAACCGGTGATCAACGTTGGCTCTTAGCTGAAGCAGGATACAAATCATGACCATACCAAATTTGAATGAATTGGAAATTGAAAACTGGAAACCGAATTGACCGGTGATCAACCGTGGTCCGGTCCAATTGGCCCCACAGTCTGATAAAGTGGCGGTTCGGACTATCGGGTCTGGTTCAAAGGACCGCCCACGGCCCACCTCTGCAGGGATCTTCAAAAGTACGTTTCCTTGAATCACAGATTTTTCAGGACATTTCCTTGAATCACAGATTTTTCAGAAATTTCACAAAAGAAAGAAAGAGAAGAAAGAAGGGTTTGCATCTCCGGACACCACGGTTGAATCTCATTGGGATTTTCGTTTACGAACCCATTCGGTTAGGGTTTGCTAATTGTATCCGATTTCAATCTTCCCGAGCTTCTTGTTTTATCTCTCGTCTACTTCCGACATTACTTTGTTTAATTGAGAGGGTTCGGGATTGAGCTGAAATTGGGGAGGTTTCGTTTAGATATTTGGTTTCGAGGGAGGGGTTGAAGTTTTTCAGGCGCTGATGGTGGCATGATGGGAACTTTGGGATCGAAAGTGACTCTAATCGCCGATTAATCGGCGAGTTGATTTGTCTCTTTTGTCGAGCTCTTGTATGGAAACTCGGAGCCGGAAGCGGGCCGAGGCATCCACCTCAGCAGCGTTCTCAGACCCAACTGCACGTGCAAACAAACGCTCTCGTCTCTCTTCTTGCACCCCGGCTACATTAGCGGCCAACAATTCCTCGATCTCCGCTCGCACCCGCTCGGCCACTCGATCTGCTCCAATGGACTTCAACCCGGAACCTTCCACAGCCTCTGGTTCCACCACCAGGAATCGCCGTGGCAAAAACCCTATTGTTAATCTAAACTTGGATAAAGATAACAGCAATTCTGACAAGGGCAAAGAGAAAGAGCCTGAAATTAGACATAGGGATACAGAGAGGAGCGCGACCCTGAATATTGAATCTAATGATGGCGATGATGATGATAATGACAGCGAGAGTGGTGGTGGGATTTTTCACCATAACTTGACTTCGGCTAGCAGTGCTCTGCAGGGCTTGTTAAGAAAATTGGGTGCTGGATTGGATGATTTACTCCCAAGCTCGGCCATGGGTTCCACTTCCTCTTCGCATCAAAGTGGGCGATTGAAAAAGATATTGTCAGGTTTGAGAGCTGATGGGGAGGAAGGGAGGCAAGTTGAGGCATTAACACAGCTCTGTGATATTCTCTCAATTGGGACAGAGGAGTCTTTAAGTACTTTCTCAGTGGATTCTTTTGTTCCAGTGTTGGTGGGATTACTTAATCATGAGAGTAATCCAGACATCATGCTTTTTGCTGCTAGGGCTCTGACGCACTTGGTTGATGTCTTACCCTCCTCCTGTGCTGCAGTGGTGCATTATGGTGCTGTTTCTTGCTTTGTTGCAAGGCTGCTGGCTATTGAGTACATGGATTTAGCCGAACAGGTGAACTTAAGTATTGATTTTGGTGTAGCAGAATTTAGTCTGTGTTTGTATTGGATTTTGATATGTACCGGATGATTGTTAATCCACTTTCTTCGATTATCTAGCTACATCCCTAGTATGTGAATTATGGTTTATATTGTAATCTGGATGGAGCAGTGACTGATTTATTTTTACAGTCTTTGCAAGCCCTAAAAAAGATATCCCAGGAACACCCAACTGCTTGCTTAAGAGCTGGTGCACTAATGGCTGTTCTGTCATATCTTGATTTTTTCTCTACTGGAGTCCAGGTGAGTAAAAGTGGATAACTTTATAGTTAATCTCAATCTTATAATAGGCTGCTGTTCTGTCTTCGTTTTTCCCATGATGTTTAGATAATAATAATCGTTTTAACTTTTTGCTAGAGAGTGGCATTATCCACTGCTGCAAACATGTGCAAAAAGTTGCCATCGGATGCTGCTGATTTTGTGATGGAAGCTGTTCCGCTGTTGACTAACCTCCTTCAGTATCACGACACCAAGGTTAGAATGTAGTATCTTTTTGGCAATTGTAATGGTTAATGAGAATTTTCTTGTTCTTTTCTATTGATTTTCTTGTTCTTTTCTACTGCTTCTAACCTGAATTACTTATTTCCACATTCTTTTTTGTAATCATTAGGTTTTAGAATCTGCATCCATTTGCTTGACACGGATTGCTGAGGCATTTGCTTCTTCATATGAGAAACTTGATCAACTCTGCAACCATGGTCTTGTCACCCAAGCTGCTGCCCTGATTTCATCCAGCAATCCTGGGGGTGGCCAATCTTCCCTTAGCACTTCTACATACACGGTAAGGAAAATAACAAGTACTCATTTATTATTTTATTTGAAGGGCTGCAGTTTGACATTAATTGCTTTCAGGGTTTGATCCGGCTTCTTACCACATGTGCAAATGGTTCACCTTTGGGTGCAAAGTCACTTCTTCTCCTTGGAATCAGTAGCATTCTGAAAGACATCTTATCAGGATCTGACTTTTTGCCAAACATGTCCTCCTTTTCACCTGTTTTATGTAGGCCTCCGGAGCAGGTAATGAATAAACTATTTCATGTTTTGTCTTTCCTGCAAAATATATGGTTTCCTTGATGGCTTGGAATTATACAGGCCATTTTCCTTCATGTGATTACCACTTTCTGTTATTGGTTCAACTAAAGGGGTGTTTTGTGCTGCCTTCTTATGCTTATAATTGGTTTATAAGAACATTTTTTTTCAAAAAATGATGAGTTATTTTTTGAAAAAATGTGTTTATAAGCCAATTATAATTTTAAGAAAGCTGCGCAAAACAGGGGCTAAGATTGATCCAACTGAGATGAGAATGAGAAAACTAACATGAGATGGTTTGAATTATCCAGTTTCATTGCCTTTGGAATTTGAAGTTTGCTTTGGTTTGAATTAGTTTTTGAATTTGAATTGGTGGTTACTAGAAGCTAGAAGAACGTTGGTTTGCAATGTTTATTTGCAGTTCGATAGAATGGAATCTATAGACAAGGAATTATCAATCAGTGTTGTTAGGGGCACGCCCCAGGCGTGGGGCAATTAGGGAGCCCGGGATATTGCCCCAGGGTGGCTGGGGCGGTCGATATCCCAGGGGCGCGCGAGAAGGAAACAAACCTGTGTGCGGTGGATTTTAGCATGATCTCTCGTCTTCCTTCTCATAATCCTCAACTGGGTTTCGGTGGAGCAACTTTTGAGAGGAAGAAGAAAAACAGTGGAAATTAATTTATTGTGGAGCTTTTTGGATGAGAAAAATCCGGCACGTGACTTGTTGGTGGGATGGGATTGACAGTGAAAGACTGAAGTGTTGGAGTTGGTGGGTGGGATGCCATTTGAGAGTCCATTTCGGAATAATTTCAATTTTATTTGATTAATATATTAAAATTAAAATAAATAAATAAGTCACCATGAAAGAAATAAAAACAATATTTCTTTAAATAGAGTGAGTAGTTGATTTTTAAAATATCAAAATATAAATTTAATTTAACAGGAAATATAAATATTTTATTTTGTGCAAAATGAGTTATTTTATATTTTATTTTCTTCATATAAGCTATTTTATAGTGGGTTAATTGATTTTGAATGGATAATTATAAAAATAAAGTAACTATATGTTTATTTTCTAAAAATTAAAAAGCATGGGGCGCACGCCCCATCGCCTCGCTGCCCCGTGCCCCACTTTTTTATCTGATCGCCCCGGTGCACCCCGCGCTCCTAACAACACTTTTATCAATAGATTCTTCTCGTCTATAAAACAGTTGGAGGTCTTAGGTTCGCTCCAACGATCCCAAAAGTTTTTAATACCCTTAAAAACTTTACTCTGCTATTGATCAAGTGATTTTCTCCTAAATTTGTACCCAAATCCACTATCATTCCTACATCACTCTGCTATCGATCCAGAACCAGAACAGTATCTTTTTGCTGCTACAATTATTTACTGGAAAATCCAGTTCGTTCAATTGTACTTGAGTGGTCCTAGGAGGTTTAATTCCCTAGGAGAGGAGAGAATTTTGTGTCGTTTTATTCACCTGAACTTATAGCTCAATGATCCCCTGCATAGCAATGACTATTGTCGTTTTGTTGTGATCAGATTTTTGAGATTGTGAATCTGGCAAACGAGCTGCTTCCACCGCTTCCTCAGGGAAAAATATCTCTTCCTGTGTGCAGTATCATGCATACTAAAGGTCCTTTATCTAAGAAAGGTCATGCAGGCACCTCCAGTAAGCAGGAAGATTCAAATGGTAGTATGCAAGAGGTGTCAACTCGTGTAAAAATGTTAACTGATCAGGTTGAAGTTCTTCAGCAATTTGGAGTAGATCTCCTTCCTGTTATGGTTCAGGTTAGTTATTTGAGTAGCATGTTCTATCTATTACTTAAAAAGATAGCTTAATTTTCAGGACATTGCTTGCAGATCTATGGTTCCAGTGTTAATGGTCCTGTACGTCACAAGTGTCTTTCCGTTATAGGAAAACTCATGTACTTCTCTCCAGCAGAAATGATACAGTCTTTAATAAATGTCACAAACATCTCTAGGTATATGTCATAACGCTACTTCTTTTGCTAGTTATGCTCCTGAAGTAGAGTACAAGTCTTAACATATATTTATATTGTTTTTGTTTTAGCTTCTTAGCTGGTGTTTTAGCATGGAAAGATCCCCAAGTTCTGGTGCCTGCACTTCAGATCGCAGAGATATTAATGGAAAAACTTCCTCACACCTTCTCTAAGATGTTTGTGAGGGAAGGAGTTGTTCATGCTGTTGATACATTAATACTAACAGGATCTGCTAGTACTTTGCAACCATCTGCCAGTGTGAAGGATGATGATTCTTCTCCTGGATCAGCATCACGAAATAGGAGGAATCGCCGGAGAGGAGCTAATTCTTGTTCTGATGCACGTTCTGTTGACCATTCCAAAAATTCAAATCCAAACAATGTTTCACGTTCAGGTCCAGTAGAAATTCCAACAGCCAACTCTAGTCTTCGGGTGATGGTTATTTCCTGTGCAAAGGCTTTCAAAGAAAATTATTTCCCTTCAGATCCAGAGGCCACAGCCTCAGATGATTTACTCAGGTTAAAGAGTCTTTCTGTTAAGTTGAATTTGGGATCTGATGAGCAGAAGACTAAATTGAAGGGGAAGTCCAAAGCTTTTGGCCCTAGACATTCTGAAATTTCTAGTAATAATGAGGAAAACTTGGTTGAGGTGATAACTGAGATGTTGAAAGAGCTCAGCAGAGGGGAAGGGGTA
>JAOWBN010000006.1:209559-220999 GCA_028565015.1 Pinguicula moranensis | reverse complement strand
CGACCATATCTCTGAAGGTCACAACCGCTTCTCCGTTAAGTTTCTTCCAAAGTATCCTCTCTTGACCTCCTCGTCTTCTCTCTCCCACTCTTCCTCTCAGAATAACGTCCATCACTAGAAAGTGATGTTGTGACGTCAATGCCTCTCTTGGTAATACCTTACAGTTTTTACAACGACGCTTATCCCCTTGACGCAAAAGGAATAAGTCTATTTGTGTACGATGTCCTCCGCTCTGAAAGGTGATTAGTTGTTCATACTTTTTCTTGAAAAATGTGTTCGCCACCATCAAATCATGTGCTGCTGCGAATTCCAGGATCTCCGTACCAGTGGTATTTCTCACACCAAACCCAAAACTCCCATGGATACCTTGATACCCATCCATCACAGCCCCAACATAGCCATTAAAATCACCCCCTCTGACGATTTTCTGCTCTCTTGGGATGGCACCTACGATACTATCCAACTTTTTCCACAAACTACGCTTCTCCCCCTCGCTCAGGCCTCCCTGCGGTGCATACCCGTATACAGCATTCACCACCTTTGGCCCAACCACTATCTTTAGCGACATAAGCCTATCATCGCACCACGCCACCTCTACAATGCCTCCCTTGAATCTCTCAGACACCATGATTCCCCATTCTTTCCACTGACTAGCTCAGAGTACCACAATTTATATCCATTTATATCCCTCGCCCTTCCACCTTGTTTACTGCAGACATACAATGTCCACCCTTCTTCTCTTGAGGACATCTACCAACTCTAAAGATTTTGCTGTCAATGTCCCTATATTCCAGGTTCTAAAGCGTAGTCCTGTATTCTGTGCCCCGCCCTATCCCGTCCCCTCGTCACTGGACACGACCTCAAGTTACCATATCTATTGATTTGATCTATAGTACCCTATCCGATAAGAAAAATAGGAAAAATAATTGAATACTAGACGCCAAATGAAAGGAAGGACCCTAGTTTAACCAAATACTCTCACAAATAATATGAAACTAACAATAATAGTCGAACAAAAACAAAATAAAAATATCGATACTAAACGATGCACAATATAATAACAGTAATACTATGAAATAAAAAGCATATACGTAAATAAAAATAGGTATCGCAACAAGATTACAAATACACAAAAATAATATAAATAATATAAAAATTGTTGACCATAAATCAGACGCAACTCATGGCACTTCCTCCACAGATGACTCCATTATCAGAGGCCACATGGGATGGTCCCATGTGATCATCATTCCAACCAATAAGTCAGCTAAATGGAAGATCTGTGTCTATAGCATTTACTCTTCACTTGTTGCTTGTTCTCATTCTATAAGATTGAAACGTGTAGACAGCATTACTGCAAGTAAGATCAATGGAATTCTCCCTAGCTTTCCTCTAGATCTCAAACCTCCATGGAAATCCATGGAGGTTGCTAATGTAAAAAGCTTGTCATGGTATCAGAGCGGTCCAAAGGCTTATCTGCCTGTTCGATCCTGTTTTCTCAGCTTCCATTCAACTGTTTTTCTTTTTTTGTTTTCTGCTTTCCTTGTTTTTCTTGTTTGAGATCATTCCATCCTGAACTCCTCCAGAGAATCTTCTGCAGCGAAATAAGCTTCCGAGCAATATGCTGAAAATGCAGTTGATCCGTAATATTACCATCAACCCCAAAGTCAGGGTGGATAAGAGAAACAGAGTAGCAGGTGTGCTGGAGAACTATGCGGAAGGGGAGAAATATGCTGAAAATACTTTGAGGAAGTTTGTGCGCAATAGATTTCCAGAAATCATGTCCTCGATTAATTGCTTCTTTAGTGAACCAAATCTTTGATTTCTTCAAGGATTGTGACTGGTTAGGTAAAATAAGATAAGATTCACGATGGGATAGGATACCAGTGGAGACTTTCTGGCCTCAACGATGTAGAGCAGAGTGGTGGAAAAAATGGCTAAGATAGCGACGTCATTGCGGAGCTGAGTGGTTGCTTCTTATGAGAAGAAGCTTGGAAGCAGAGAAATCGAGAACCGTGTTGTTGTAATTCATCAACAAATATCGTTCTTGAGACAAGAAGTTGACGAGATCTGGAAAAATTCTGGCGTTGTTGACAGCGAATCTTAAGGGCATAATCTAATAGGGATTGGAAGGAAACGGTGCAAACTTGGCCTTATTTAAATCTTGGGCCGCCATTTTTATTTTTGCTGGACCTCTGGGCCGAAAGTCATGGGTATTAAATCTGCTAAACAAAATTATTTTGATGGGCTCATCATTTGCTGTGGACAGAACTTCTGCTGATGGGCCAAATTTTTGCTATTGAGATTAATCTCAATTGGGCCGACATCGCCTCTAGGGCTGAATTCTCATCTGGACAGGTTAAATATTAAGGTTCTGGGCTCATTTCTTGATTCAGACAACAAATTTCTGTAGATCTGTCTCGAGAAGCGGCGAAGAATTGTTCGGGACTTAGCTACACGGTTTATTGGGCTTCGTTATGCTTGGAACTTTTCTCTTATTTTAATTATTTCAATTTCAGTTATCCCTCGCTAGTCAGCTGAAGCGACAGTGGTACGAGGCTTTATTTTAATTAGGGTCACATTTGCCACAATATTCCCTCCATCCTTCATACACGACCGTCTAATACCTTACTCCATATGTACCTTGTCGAATAACAATTTTCTCCACCGGCGGTTTGGCGAGGTCGACTTCCACGCATATTCTGGCATATTCCGAGTGAGTCTTAAGCAACGTCATGTTATCAACGCCCAAGTACCTGCCGAGTATCGCTCCAATGTCTTGCAAGGTGTCTCTTCGGAACATGTGCACGGGTAGATCCAGTTTTTGAACCCATGCAAGTGCCAAGGTTGGCTCTTTCGCCACTGAGAAGGCCGGTGTCCACTGGAAAAGTTGGAAGAGTTGGCCTCCAGCAGCCGTCCTTCCCGTGTCCAGCTATGGGACAAATCCCGATCGTTTTGGAACTGAATTAGAATGTGTTGTTGATCAAGTACTGTTAGTTCCACTATGGGTGGATTAGACCTTCCCTACGTCTTCAGGACTATTTGGCGAATAGTTGCAATGGCCGGTCTCCTACGGACGGATTTCATGACCAGGCGATGTTGAAATTCCTTCGTCATCAGCTTGATTTCGTCATCTGAGTAAGCTATCCTTGGTAACCCATCCATCTTAACTGCAGTTCAAGGAGCTATCCGGCTTTCTGGTACCCGTCTCTGAGTAACGGCCGTCGCATAGGATCTAATCATCGTGCCAAACCCGAAGGCTGGACCGGACCTATTTCTGCTTACCTATTTCTGCTTCTTTCATTTGCTGAAAAATTCTCTTTACAAAAGCATTGGATATACCATAATATGGCCCATGTATTCTTCTTTTCACATTTCTTCCTAGGTCCATAGGCTGATATTCTCATCTTTTCCTAATCGTGGGATGGTGATTTGCCTCTTTAGGATGGTGGGCTTAGTCATGCTTGGGATGTGATAGAAGGAATTCAATATCTACTCCGTTATTTGAGCTATCAAGATTTGATACATGATAAATTTAGATGCATATCATATGCGACCTATATAAAAATAATATCTTTATCTTTTATAAAATAGGGTTACTACTACTACATTTCACCCCATATCTTATTTTTTTGTTTGGTTTGGTTATCTCATATGCAAATCCTTCCTCATATACCTGCACAGAATTTGAGAAAAGGGTTCACAGGACCAGAGAAGAATGGAGACCCACCCCAACTTTTTCTCAGGAATGATATACCGCAAGACGGATTTGGCGATTTTCAACGCGATGGTATTTTGGTCATTTCGCCCCTTCGGTGTTGCCCACGCGCGTTGGATTCGTGCGCTATATGATTTCTAACTTTTTCTACATGTTGATTGTTGAATCAATCAAGCATCTTTCCTTTTTCGGTGTCTTGCACCACTAATTCCCGGACCACAAACACCAGCAATTTCATTGGCCAATGCCCAATAGGTAATGGACCCAATTTTTGCTCCTGATTTGTTTACAGAGCAATTTGCTCTGAGCAAATAACAGAGTTCATTAATGAATATGGAGTGGAGGCAAAGAACAAGGGAAAAAAAGAAAAGTAATTTAAAATGGCCTCGAAAAAGAAATAACGATCCTCTTTTAACAATTTCCCCAAGTTCCCGGGCAGGTTTCGCCGTATCCAACACCTGCATACTTCATAAACGAACGGTCCCGATCATATGGAGGGGGATCAACGGCCCCAGTGAACGGCAGCAGCTCCCTCATACTCCCGCTGCCGCTAGCGCCGCCTCTGCCGCCGCACTGTTCCGGCGCAAGGCCGAGAAAATCCCTGGTGAACCCATCGTCACTCTTGTGCCACGAAGCCGTCATGTGCATGTCCAAGTGAGCCATGGTTGACCCAACGGGACCAGAAGGGCCCACACTCGCCGCCTTCTGGAGGAGGGCGGTGGCCGAGAGCGGTGGCGGCGCGGCGGAGAAGTGGATGGCGGGATCCATGATCTTGAGCGTCCTGTCTTGATAGAGTGGTGTGGAGAAAGGCAGATGGAAAGTTTCCTGTTTGATTTGGACTTGGTTTTGCGCCGGCAGGTGTATTTGTGTGTTGTAAGGAAATGGGTTTGCCGGAAAAATGGATTCTTTTGAGGCGGAAAGCGTGGCGCTTTCTTCAGCCAATGCATCACAAAATGCCCGATGGGTGATGAAACTGTCCTTCCTGGAAAATTTATACGCATTAAAATCTTACAACCGAAATCCCAAGTTGCTCATTAAGAAGAAATTATGCAAGTAAATTTTATGAACAAAGTGCGTGTAAATGGCAGTGTGTATGTGTGTTTTATGAACAAACTCTCCGGTCCAACATAGGCCAAGTCTTTTGCAGATTTCAACTGGTTCTGACGAACAGAGAATATTAATTACAGATAAGAGCCCAATTAATATACCTTGAGAACAGAGTTCCACAGTCGCATCTGTATTCCCTCGTTCCACATATCTTTGCATGTGCTTTCCAATCCGATTGCACTGCATACACCTTTGCGCATTTTTCGCATTTCCATTTCTTTTCCCCGTGTTTTCTGCAGAAATGTTTCTTGATCCCCGTGAGATCCCCCAGAGCCCTGGAAGGATGATGATGGACACACGTGGGCTCGGGGCAAACGTAGGCACGCTTCCTCTGTTCTTTGTTGTTTCTCCGCTTAAGCTTCCAAGGAAGATTGTGGCCCCGGCGGTGGAGCTGGAGATTCTGATCTCTCTGAAAACCCTTGTTGCAGACCTCGCACACGAAGCGGTTCGTCGCCAAAAGTGTACGAGGAGTCAATGCGATCACTTCCGCATCAGGGGCTGGAATCAACAATGGAGCCAGGATAGATAATTTAGACGAGCGAGATACAAATTTGGAGCATAAGGGTGTGTTTTTTTAACCGATATAAAGTTGTTTCAGACCAACTTATTGTGAAACCACGTTACGGCTTAAAAGTGCATAAGTATAAAGCAGAAGTTGCTTCTAAAGCATCAAAAGACTAAACTTTGCTTATCATCTGCTGCAAAAATTGGCTAATTTCTCAATTGAAGAAACTTTTTGATGGTTTACCAGGATTTCCTGGCAGCTTTCTCTTCTTCTTTGTTTTCTGATCATTCTGCAAATCTGGATTCAAGTTGCAGCTAAATTCATGAACCCTAGTTCCAGACGAAATGCTGGCATCCTCTGAGACAGTGGTTGAACCGGACAAAACAGCAGGGAACATGACTGTAGATTGAGAGAGAGAACAAGCAACAATCCAATTCCAATATGAAGAAAACTATAATTAAAAAAATAAACAGTCTACCCTATTTTGGACTGGCTATTACCCCCCAAAGTTTGTCTTGGATTTGTTGGTAAAGCCTCTAGATCTGTTTGTCACCCTTTGGGTAACAAACACTATTTAAGTCCCCCTTAAACCATGTGGAAGAAAAACAGTCCAAAATGAGCTCATTCACATATGTTGAGACAACTCACCACTGGTGGATTCCTGTTCCAAGTGGCAGTAGAGTTCAGACACACACAAAGAATCATTGTATTCAAAAGGAAGTTATTACAATTATAAAAAATCACTTTTTATGTACATGGTGGTAATAGTCCAAGAAAAAAATTGATAATGATGATGATGATTAATCATCCGCTTTAGCTATGCTGATTCAAAACTGAAAATCATTGCTTTTTATTGATTTTTGGAATTGGATTATACATTATATTGTATATACGACTACTTTTATAGAGTTCAGATCATATCTAGAAATCTCTAACACATATGTGTTTTTTATGTTTGCAGAGTTTGTCTGCTGCCGCCATTTTACAAGATTTCTGGAGCAGCTTCTGATATCTTCCTTGATTGGGCTGGATCTTGTTGGGCCAGATCTTGTTGGACTGTTATGTCTTGGTCTTCACCCCCGCAAGTTGAGCGTAGGATTGTGAGCTACGTGAAGTTTGAAGCGGAAATGCTCAAATAAGTCTCGAGTTAAACTTTTAGTAAAAATATCTGCGACTTGATATTGAGATGGGAAAAAGTGGGTTTGAATGGTCCCATTCAAAACTTTTTCTCTAATGAAGTGGTAATCAAGTTCAACATGCTTAGCTCGCTTGTGAGATATAGGATTTGTACTTAAAAAAACAGCACTTTTATTATCACAGAGAAGGATTTGAGGTTGATAGATGGTGACTCGGAGATCCAGTAGAAGATGTTGTAGCCAAATGACTTCTGCAACAGTGTCAGCTAAAGCTCGATATTCAGACTCACAACTGGAATGAGAAACAATTGGTTGTCTCTTGGTACTCCAGGAGATCAGATTTGGTCCAAGAAATATAACATAACCAGAAGTAGATCGACGAGCATCAGGGCAACCTACCCAATCTGCATCAGAGTAGGTTATAATAGAACTGGAGTCCGGTTACCGTGTGAAACGAATTCCCATGGAGATTGTGCCTTTGAGATAATGAAGAATTCGTTTGACAGCATGAAAGTGCAAATCTGTCGAGGCGTGCATATGCTGGCTAACTGAGTTGATAGCGTAGGTTAAATCAGGCCGTGGGATCGTGAGATATTGAAGTGTGCCATTGGATGAAAGATATTAAGAGACAAGCATATGAGTGCTAACTGGTCGACAATCCAAAAGTTGTGCACGAGCCGATATATCGCTAAGAAAAAGTCATGTATCAGTAAACGTGGCCTCCAGTCCAAGGAAGTAAGCATGAGGTCCAAGATCTTTAAGTGCAAATTCTTGTTGAAGTTGGTTGTATCAAACGATCGAGGATGGTGATACTATTACCAGTGAGGATGATGTCATCAACATATAGAAGTAGATAAATCAGGTCTGTTTGGTTGCTAAAGATAAACAATGAGGTGTCAGCGCGACTGCAGAGAAATCCGAGAGAACTAAGAAAACTTAATCGTTCAAACCATGCACATGGGGCTTGGTTAAGCTCATATAATGCTTTCTTGAGATGATAAACATAATCAGGATATAACGAATCGACATATCCTGGAGGTTGTTCCAAATAGACATTTTCTGTAAGATAACCATTGATAAATGCATTTTTGACATCGAGTTGACGGAGTGGCCAGCGGCGAGAGATAGCAAGTGAGATAATGATCCGTACAGTGGTGGCCTTGACAACAGGACTAAATATATCAAAATAATCAAATCCAGGTATTTGCGTGAATCCTCGAGCTACAAGTCGAGCCTTGAGTCTTTCAATCGAACCATCCGGGAGATATTTCGTGCGAAAAACCCATTTGGAGCTAACAACATTGGTATGTGGAGGGTGTGAAACAAGTACCCATGTTTGATTTTGATGAAGAGCATGCATTTCTTCATACATAGCTGAGACCCATGCAGGATTCTTTATGGTTGATTTAAAGGTGTGTGGTTCTGTATGAGTGAGAAGTGTAGAGAGGAAGCGTGAAGGTGTTATATTAGAGTAGTCAGTAATGATTTTAGGTCGAAATACTCTAGCTTTAGCACGGGTAATCATGGGATGGGAACTCATTGTTGTTGTTGTTGTAGAAGAAAGAGGTTGGGTATTAGAAGGAAGATCGGATTCTGGATTTGTAGTTAAAGGAGAAGATGTAATGGAAGGTTCTAGTGGTAAGGGACAGATAGAAAAAGGAGTGGAAGAAGATAAGTCACTTTGAGGAGATGTACTTGAAATAGAAGGAGAGGTAGATGAAGGAGTAGTGTCAGGTTGATCGAAAAATGTAGATATATCTAATTTGTCTAGAGAGGGTGGAGGGCAGGGTGTATTTTGAAAAGGAAAACAATGTTCATCAAACTTAGCATGTCTGGTTATATACAGACGAGACAATGTTAGATCAAGACATCGAAAACCTTTATATGTTATACTATAGCCAAGAAATAGACATGGAGTACTACGAAGTGAGAATTTATTAGGAGCATAATCTCGTAGGCAAGGAAAAACTCGACAGCCAAAAGGATGAAAATGATCATAAGAAGCTGAGGAATTATACATAAGTTCAAAGGGATGTACCTGACAATAGAGGTGATGGCAATCACTTTATGATGTAGGTTGTTGTGCTGAAAGCATCGGCCCAATAAGTGAGAGGTACATTAGAGTGAAAAAGCAGGGTAAGACACATTTCATTAATATGGCGGTGTTTACGCTCAGCGCGACCATTATGAGTGGGTATATAAGGACAAGGATGTATGCCATGTGTGTTAAGATAATTTTGAAAACGATGATTTGTAAATTATGTGCCGCCATCACTTTGGAAAACTTGTAACGAGGTTTTAAACTATTTTTTGACAAATATATGAAAATGAATAAAGGTTTGATAAAAATTTGATTTTTGTTTTAACGGATAAAATCACATAAATCTAGAGTAGTCGTCAATAAAAATAACATAATAATGGTATCCATGCATGGATAAGATAGGAAAAGGCCCCCATAAATCACTGTGAATCAAAGCTAAAGATGAAAAGGCACGCTTTTCATTTTGTGAGAATGGTAACCAATGACTTTTGGCCTTTTGACATGATATACAGAGATTAGGCGAGGGTTGGGAGGTAAGCAAAATACGATGTTGTTTGCTTAAGATCAAAATTATGGATGAAGATGCATGTCCTAATTTAGCATGCCATATATCAAAACAGACATGCAAAAACTGTGTTTTTAGAGATACAACAAAAGTTGGGATGATGATTTCAAATACGTACAAACCACCATCATGTCGACCGCTTGCCATCATTTGCCCGATTGAACGACTCTGGATGATAAAACAGTTATCAATAAAGGTAATTGCAATATATATATCAGAGGTTAATTTGCTGATAGATAATAAATTTTTGGTCAACTAAGGAACAACTAATACGTCTAATAAGGTAGAGAAAAATTAATATTATGAGTGACAATATGAGTAATGGATAGAGGGGTTCCATTGCCAACAATAACACAGGATGTAACTGTATAAGATGTCACAGTGTCGAGATTTGCTGATGAAGATGTCATATGAGTTGAAGCCCCTGAATCCATGTACCAATATGATATGGTTGAACTGTAAGGAGTAATGGAAGATAATGGAGAAACAACAAGTGGCAGTGCCGAAAAGCTACCAATTGATGGAGTTGCAGTGGAGCCAATGATCCAAGGGGGGGACTGGCCGGATGACTGACCAATACTATATTAGGCTCCAGGTGCTGACTGATGTAGGCTTGGAGTAGGCTGACCGAGCCCAGGAAATTGAGTAAATAAGGAATGGGCTGGATGGTGAGAAGAAGGCCAAGTTGGCTGCTGAGTCATGGGAAAAATTGGCTGTCCAGGCCCAATTCCGTCAAGATGTGTGGGAAATAAGTTCCCAACATTCGGTGGGGTAAACATCTGTCCAGGAGGAGAAAATCGCAAATTGAAAATGCTGTGCCCTAGCGATTGTCCATGGCCGATCATTTTTGCCAGATGAGCTTGAGGTACGCTTCTGATGAACATTACGATGAGAAACGCAGCTGACAAGCATCAGCAAAAGTGCCAAATCCTTCGCAGATTTGACACCGGGGTTCTCTGTTTCCTCTACCACGGCCACGATTTCTTGTGTTATCACGAATGGGTGGAGAATTTGGAGTATTCAAGGAGGAACAGTGTGGTGAAATGGATTGGGATGGGAAATTGATATCTGAAGGCAATGGAATTCGGACTAGATAGGTTGAATTTCTGGCAGGGGGTGGTCCGAGTATGGAAGTTGTTGGGCCAGGTGTCTGCGGCATTGATGCTGGAGGCTTGTCATGGGGTGAAATAGTAGAAGCAACAAAGGCTATTACTGAGCTGTGGTGGGAATTGTCCGGCGATAAAGAGCTCCAAAGTTTTTCTGCTCGGGTGATGATCTTGCATACTGTTGGAAGAGGACTTTAAGAGAGCTGTGATCCTGTGAATGCAGCAAAATCTGGTCCCATGCCACGAAGAAACTAGTGACTCTGATCTAGTGCAGTAACTGATTTCCCAAGAGCAGCAAGTCGATCTATGAGAAGAAGAAACTGCCAGGAAAATTCCTTGACTATGAGGTCTCCCTTTTGAAGGTGTTGCAGTTGATCACGAAGCCCAAGCTCTTGAGATGGACATGTGCAACAGAATTCTTCAGTCAAAGCTTGCCATACATCCCTGGCTGTTTGTTTGTCGGTGGCGACACTGTGAGCAACATCCGTAAGAGAGGAGATCAGCAAAGAGTGGAGGCGCTGATCAATTGCTTGCCATGTCAGGTATTCTTGATTTGGTTTTGTAGGATCAAGAGGGTCATGAGGTGTGGGTTGGCTAATGGTGCCATCAACATATCCAAGTAAACAATGATTTTGAAGAAGTCGACTAACCTGATTGTGCCAGAACAAATAGTTCGTTGTTGTAAGTTCAACCGTAACTAGATTGGCAAATTCCGCATAGGTGAGGGAGATAGGTGAAGGGGTTGCAGGCAGAGTGGGTGTAGGTTGGGAGGAAGTCATCACCTTGGACAGTAGAGGAAAGGATAGCTTGTAAAGGAGAAGAGGGAATAGCTGCTGAGAAGGTTTGAGAGAGAAGAAAAAAAACTGATAGATGTGTATGCTGAGAAGGCAAAGAGTAGCAAGAGAGGAACGTGATGGTGAATGAATAGTGAGGATGAAGGCTCTTATACCATAATGATCCGTGCTTTAGCTATGTAGATTCAAAACTGAAAATCATTGCTTTTTATTGATTTTTGGAATTGGATTATACATTATATTGGATATACAACTATTTTTATAGAGTTCAGATCATATCTAGAAATCTCTAATACATATATGCTTTTTATGTTTGCAGAGTTTGTCTGTTGCCGCCATTTTACAAAATTTCTGGAGCAGCTTCTAGTATCTGCCTTGAGTGGGCCAGATCTTGTTGGATTGTTATGTCTTGGTCTTCAATGATGATGATGGTGAGAGGGGGTGAATGTCAGAGTATTCGAACAGTCT